>KN817631.1:0-57514 GCA_000827495.1 Hypholoma sublateritium FD-334 SS-4 | reverse complement strand
GACGAATGGGAAAATAGTACGAGGTGAAGTAAAACAGTGACAAAGAAAGAAAGATATAAAAGGAAATTGTATCGATGTGAGTTCAAACCTCGACAATACCTGCAGGGATATCGTCCCATGTCGGCTCCGCTCGCGGAAAGCAGGACGGCACGGGCGCAGTGCTGGCGCACATAAAAGACTTGACCATCAGCCACGCCAACGAGAAAGGCGGCATCGGAAACTCAGCATACACCACAGACAAGCAGGTCTTCCACACGGACGTCGGCGACCTCATCGCGCTCATGGCGCTCGAGGTCGCAGAGGACGGCGGCATATCGCGGATCAGCAGCGGCGCCATGGTGTACAACGAGCTCGCGGCGACGCGGCCGGACTTGATCCATACGCTGTCCACGCCGTGGCCATTAGACAGCTTCGGCGGGGATCCGGGGTACACCACACGGCCGGTGCTGTACCACGAAGACGGGCACATCATCATTCAGTATTCGCGCCGCCACTTCACGGGATACGGCCAGCAGAAGCGCAGCGCAAATATCCCCCCCATTTCGGAAGCGCAGGCCGAAGCGCTAGACGCAGTACACTTTTTAGCGGAGAAGTATTCCCTGGGGCTGAATTTCCAGAAGGGAGACATCCAGTATATCAACAGCCTTGGACTGCTCCACGCCAGGGACGCGTTCAAGGACAGCGAAAAACACACGTAAGCCCTCATTTGGAATGCACCTGGAGTTATGTTGAAATCGAGTGTGTAATCAGGAGGCATCTCATTCGGCTATGGCTTCGCAACGACGAATTGGCCTGGAGCACGCCAAAGCCTCTCCAGCCCATTTGGCAGCGACTGTATTCCGTTGCACCCGAAGAGCAAAGATTCCCATTGGACCCGGAGATTCGCAGGAAAGCTAACGGCGCGACAAAGTGATGTGACGAGGATCGGCGTGTAACGGACGCATAACCAAGTACCTTCTATATAAATTGTATTAAGTAAGTTTGAGGCAGAGGGCAGCTTTCGACGGTCGGATTCTGACGTCCTCTTTTGATTGAGATTGAGAAAGAATAAGTAGCGTCGAAGGTTCGGATACGCAGGAGTGGAAAGGGTAATTGCTGTACAGGGAATGAAAAAAGCAAAAAACCGTTCAAACATCATCATCGAGGGCCATACACTAGATTACCTGACGGTTAATACAGAATGGCGATAAAACCATACACACTACGCACCCGAAACTCAATAAATGCATCTGTTCCTCCAGCAGCGCGCGGCTTTGACGAGGGCATCAGGAATTGAAGACTCAACAGGCCGTCTTCGTCAATCCTTAGTGAGGTTTTGGTGGAGCTTTGTAAAGCCTTGATTGTGCGCAGAATATGTCCAAATCGATAGCTAAACATTACATGAAGCCCTTAGCACGATGAAGTTGGGTGACAAAGAATTGTATGCACCTGAATTGTACCGTCTCCTGACACTCAAATGTTTCCAAAACTTCCCGGTCGTTGGGATAATCCATCTAATAAAAGATACAGGACATCAGTTCTACGTCATATATGCGCACAGCGCGTTTCTCACTTCAGTGCTCCCAAACGTTCCCGTTGCTTGTATCCTCAGCATTGGTTTGGCCGCAGGAATACGGTCCGACTGACGTTGCTTTTGCTTTCCTTTCGCGTTGTTGCCAGTCGTAGGATCGTTTGGTTCAGAAGTTGGTGGGTTTCCGACAAAAGTCAGCCTCTCACATGACGGATCAAGTTCAGAAAGGGCATCGCGTAGCCAGGACGATTTCAAAATGATCTTAAGAACGCTGCAACGTTTACGGTGTTAGTCAACAAGCAAGTCAGAAAGCAGCACGAGCCAAAGCGATGCATACATTTTGGAATTGTCAAAGTCGAGTTCAAGATGTGGCTCCGGATCGAAAGTGATAATTTCGCAGGTAGTGGTGGGCCCTGATGCATCTTCAGCACTGTTGGCAGAAGATAAGATACATTGTCGTGGTATAATGGAAGAAAGGAAAAAACTCACATGATTAGAGTTAGGGGATATCCACTCCCCGCATACGAGAGCCTCATTCCAGTCTTTCCCTCAGCTGTCCTGCCGAAAACTTCGTCGAGTCCTCTCCCTCTCCCTCCCCCCTCTGCCTCGTCTTCTTCTCTTCCTGCATTCCGCCAGCCTCCGCCGCCTCCGCGACCTCTCCCAGCTCCTTGTCCCCGTCCAACACCACGTCCAATGTGACTGGTTGAAGTAGCAGTAATATTGCCTGTACTGGGACCTGCAGTGCCGAAGATATTTAGGCACTCAACAAAGGTGTTTAGAGGTATCTCAAATGCCGCATTGTCGCTCCCTTCATTCCCTACATGCGCCTCCTCGTCTTCTGAGTCTGCAGCTGGATCATATGCGTCGTTATCCTCCGGTTCAGTGTCGGATTCAGTCTCAGAATCATCATCAGGGTTGGCCGAGCATTTCGGTGGAGCTTTTTGCTTCTGTTTTCGTTTAGGAGCGCGTATTTGACGGGGCTGGGGTGCCTCTGGAGTGTATATATATTCGTCGAATACTCCGGCGAAGATAAACGCGGTACCTGCCAACATGCATATTGGCGCGTGGTCCTAAGGTAGATTGACTAGGGCGACATACCGAGTAGAGTTCGTGCCTCCTCCACCGTAATCGTCAATCCGCGTTCAGTGACAGTAACTGTTGCTCTCTATGTCCATAAAAGAAGTATCGTCAGCACCTGTATATCAGCGAGATATGAGAGTCATACGTTGATGAAATTGACGCCCCGCAGAAGCGCAGCCAAGTAGCGGACATCGTGAACCGACGCAGTAAGCACCTAATTCGCGGTAGATGCGAAGCTGGTTATTCCATCGGTTGATGCTAGCATGTATAAAGGAAGAGTTCGGCTTACGGGAGGGAGCGCCTCGTGCGGCTGTTGAGACATGTTGTGAAAGTGGACAAGATATGTACGAATTTGGACGCGAGACGTAAACGCGACGCGCCTCGGAGAGAACGGCCCGGTGCCAATACTATAGTAATACCGAAGCCTCAGCGGCCGCCTCACAAAACTCATTCTGATTTGCGTTCATGTTGATGAGTCTCCAGAGTCCAAGTTAGATATGTCAAATTTCAAAAAAATAATAGGTTTTGCTTAAAAGCAAAATCAATCTATGCTTGGCCATGATAATAAAATACCTCTATTGATAAACAGAAAAATTAATGGTAACAACCTGTTTAGAATAACCCATCCAGGTAGCTGGCGGCCTTTTGGGGTGGCGACGGTGTCGAGGTTGGCTGTAACATGGGCTTGGGAGATGGAGGAAGGTAGTCAGCGAGGATGGAATCGAAGTCGGCATCTTTGAAACCTGCGATGCGCCAATAATCAGTAAATATCACGAACATGTGTAGTGTTTGGTAGGAACACATACTAGCTGGGACGGGATTGCGCGCCTTAATAGATGCTTGGAGCATTGATGTCACGACGAGACGGCGGATAGCAAGGCCATCCAATGGAACCTATAGCGCAATGCGATAAGCAAACATGTACATGTCATGGGCAGAGAGGAAAGAATGTACCTTTGCGGGAGCAACAGCCTTCTGGCCTGGTGCTTTGCTCGCATTTGCTTCTTGAATTGGGGAAGGGCCGAACTTGAAAGTACCAAGTGGGCTCGACGCGTGCCCCAAGAATGCAAGCACGTCTCCCTTCGTCAGCATGCCCCTCACACCTGTGCCCTTGATTTTTGCTGCATCCGTGATGCCGTTTTCTACCAAGAGCCTATGTACTGACGGGAACAGAGGGCGCGAGTGTTCGGGAGAACCATGCCCCTCAGCCGACTGGGGCGGCTGCGGTTCGGGCGTGAAGAGGCGGTCGGAGCTGGGTGTCGGCGGACGAACCGAAGGGCTGGCTTCCGCTTCCTTCGGCGGCGGCGGGGCTACATCGTCTTTGGGTATTTGGAGGTTGGATATGTCGTCGCCCTCTTCCGCGAGAAGAGCAATAATTTTGCCTATAGGCACGCCCTTGGTTCCGTCGGGAGCCTAATATGGATGGCAATTGGCTGAATTATAATGAGGTCATTCACGATGTAGTTAGGCCGCACCAGGATTTTGCCCATAATGCCATCCTCCTGCGCCTCAACGTCGATTGTTGCCTTGTCCGTTTCCTAACGGTTGAAGACATGCATGAGCGACCTTTTCGCCATAACGGCCGCAAAATGCATCCTACGCGCGCGTAAAGACAGCCCACTCACAATTTCCAGAAGGACGTCTCCCTGGGCAAAAGATTCTCCCTCTTTCTTTTTCCACGAGGCAATTCCACCCTCCATCATGGTCGGTGACATTGCAGGCATCTGGAAGTTGGTTATGGCCGACCGCACGGTCGAACTATGCAGCACTGGTGATCTGTCAATCGTAGCATGGGGTTCAGCGAAAGTAGAAGACTGACGGCGTTTGGTCTGACCGGACACGGCAGTGCGAGATTGCCGTGTAATCATTGCCGTCTTGGTTATGATTTTCGTGGACGTCATGTCTACCTAGTAGCTGGCGGTAGAGAACGAAATGTTGGGGAGGGCCGCCAGCACCCGGGGAAATTGGTGGTAAGTAACGTGACGCACTTTTGAACGCCGATGTCTCTAGGACCGCCAATTCGGCGAAGTAGTTGACCTCAACGCTCTTAACCCTTTCCCGGAATCGGCCCATTCATTCCCCTGGAAGCATGCGCTTTGTGTGGCTCTGATACACTGCACGCTTCTTTCCTCTAAAACGGTCCTACGGACGCCACCCGCTCCAGGTTGCTAGTGCCTGTTCTCCCCAATGTCCGCCTACGCCCCAGGATATTTGCAGCGCGTACGAGCGTTGGGCCAGCGCCTTTTTCTACAGTTCGGACTGTGCGTATCTATCTGCATCCCATATCCTAATCTTCAATAATTGCCCTCCAGTCATTGTGCCACGCATCAAGTCCGAGTCATCCTCATATCCTGCGTGGTCATTACGTCTCTATTCTATCCCGCTCTCGACCTATACACCTCTTCGCATACTTCTTCACAGTCTATCCTAGATGCTATAATTTCACCGGCCGCAAGCTTCATCGAAAACGACCTCGTCAGCATCTGGGCTGCACAAGACACTCTTCGCATTCATGAGGATGCTGTGACCCGTGCCAAATGCCGAGACGGCAAAGTGCTGCGCGTTGAGCGCATACTCATCCAGAGCCCGCTTGTTGAAGAGGACGGCGCGCTAAACAACCAAATTCTCCTCTCGACATACAACCTCGAGCAGCGGCTGCAAGGCGGTCCTTGCCTGAAAGCACAGGGCGGCAGGTGTCTCGTCGTATCTCCGTTGGCCTTCTGGGACTATGATGAGGACTCGCTCCGCACCGATAAAAACATACTCGACACGCTGAATCAACCCGACAAGAACGTCACCATTTCTGGTATTCCTATTACGTCCCAGATGGTCTTGGCTGGCCGCGGCTCATACGAACACCACGTCGGGAGTGGGGGAAAGTTCGACTACGCCAGCTTCCTGGCGCTCACCTACTTCTTCCCGGATAGCTCGTGCTGGAAATCAGACTCCGAGCACACTCAGTGGGTGCAGATGATCGATAACGCCCTTGCCGGAGACGGGGAGATCACGACGTATGATTCTGAGGCCGCGTTGGTAGCCCTGGAGGTACGAGCGCGTACTTCATCTAACTTGTTCATCGTGTTCACCGACCTTGACGTAGTACGACCCACATCGGTCTGTTAGTTCAAAGGGTTGGTCGGCTATTTCGGCCTTTCTCTATTTAGCATATATCGGTTTCTTCGCATACGTCGCATGGTCGGTACGGCGGATGGACGCTGTGCATTCCAGACTTGGAGTAACGTTCACAGCTTTGGTTGAAATTGCTGTCTCGACGATCACGTCGCTGAGCGTGTGCGCGCTCGTGGGCTTCAAGATTACGATGGTTCCCTGGTACGCATATGTCCGTTCTTATCGTTTACGTGACCAATCCTTCTTTTTTTTCAGGGAGCTTCTTCCGATCGTTATCGTGTTTGTCGGTGCTGAAAATATGTTCAACCTGGTGAGTATATTTATCCCAATGATCTAGGCTCAGGCAGTCACCGCTCACACCAAATAGGTTGATGCAGTTGGCAAAACCTCTGTAACGCTTTCTGTCAAGCAACGCATAGCGGAGGGCCTCAGCCGTGCCGGGACATCCAACACACTCAAAGTAGTATCGTACAACTCGATCCTCGGCGTCATCGCGGTGTTTGCCGTCGGTGCAGTGCGCCAGTTCTGCATCTTCGCGATTGTAGTCCTGGTGGCGCACTGGTTCTTGGCTCATACATTCTTCATGGCGGTACTCTCTATTGATATCGCCCGCCTCGAGGTGCGTCCACTGACTCTTTTACGTTTATCTTCACACTAAGCGAGTCCGTGAATGATTTAGTTAGAGGAACTGCTACGCCATGATGCTAATCTTGTGCCCACGGCGCCTACTTTCCAGAAGGAGCAGCACTCCATCAAGCAACCTCGCTCTGGGTGGCAGAAGCTTATGCTAACCATTCAGAACCTACTGAAAGGAAGGGCGGCGACCAATATCAGTCTATTAATGGTGTGTAATCGATGCTGGTCCACGTTTTAATACTCGCTGATATCGTTTTAGCTCCTCGCTATTGCAGCTACGTTGTATTACACGACCTATACAGCGTCAACAGTCCCCGCGCTTCCGAAGTCGCTCGGTGCCCTCTCACGCACGAAGGCACATTTGGTGGCCGATGCCGTATCTCCCGCAGAGCGTATATGGAAGACGCTGAACCCCGCGCAGACGTCACTTCTCCACCTCCGCATGGAGACGCCGACGATCGTCACCTTCAGCGCCGGCGCGGGATCCGCGAGTGGCATTCCCGCGCTCCTGTCGCCCTCTCGGTACACCATGCGCACGGTGCGCTTCGTTTTATGGATTTTGACGATTCTTGTCCTGCCGATTGCGATCACGACGAGTGCGCTCTGGGGCCTGCTGCTCTATTTACTGCGGAACACGGAATTACTCGAAGCACAGCGGCACCGCCCCGACGGGGATGCTCTCATCGACGAACAGAAGAGCTTGCAGAGCGAGACCGTGTTCTCGACGCTCCCACGCGCGTTCGCAAGCGACGTGGACCTGATTGCGGTCAGCAAGGACGGGAAAACGATCGTGTCTGTTGGTCTGCGCAATGAAATTATAGTCTGGAATACAGACCGTAGACAACACGTCGCCATCGATGCCGCGAACGTGTTGCTCAGGATGGCAAGTTCGTCGTCCTGTGCGGCATCCACAGTAACATCGGTCACGATTGATGACGGCGGCCGCTATTTCGCAGTTGGTACTGGAGCGGGATTGATCGCAGTATGGAACGTGGATAAAGCTGGAAACGCGAAGCCCTTGCCTTTGCTTGCCCTTGAGAACTCGTCTGCAGGAGTCACCGGAATACGATTTGTGCCGCCAATGCCACAGTACGCAGAGAAGAAACCGATGCGCACGTCAATTCAAGAATCTGGCTCTCCTGATTCACTTGGTGCCAAGAGCGTCGTTTTGCTCGCGACATACGAGAACGGTATTGCTGCTCGCTGGACCCTTTCTGCGGTATTTCCTACGGTAGCGTATTTCTCACCGTCAAGACATGTTCCGGTGGTACGAACACAACTCGTCAGTGTCTTCCCGGAAAATCGGTATATTATTGCCTTTTGCTTGGAAGACGGCGGCCTGGATCTGGTAGAGACGGGCGAATACGAACCGACAATGTTGGACGACTGTTGCGTGCATCCCGGCCACCCATTGGACACCGTTACGCAGGTGCATGCCTGTAGGGCGGAGCTTCAAGGCAGTGTACGGCTTGTGATCGCTGCCGCGACCGAGACCGGCGTTGTGTCTCTTTGGGATGGCAAGACGGGCGAGTGCATCTCACTGCTCGACGAGGCGTACGGACGCGTCGGATCCTTGAAGGTGTCGCCCGTGAAATGCGCGACGTGCAACTTCTGCGGGCAGCCGCCCGTGGAAAGCATTGCGCTTGCCTTCTCGGTCGACCACCTCGTTCGATTTTTCAAGCTATATGTTGAGGATCAGATACGGCGTTGTTCGTGTGGTCGTGGCAATAAACAGCAACAACTTCACAGCATGCCATCAAGAGAGAGTCTTGGACGCAGATCGAGGAGCAACAGCAATAGCACGACATCTTCGCGGACCAGCTCGCCGCTCATCCCACGTGCACGTCTTGCCACCGCCTTCGAGACCTCAGCTTTCCCTGTCTCGGGGCACGGCGTCCATTCGCGAAGAGCGTCGGAGAAGGACACGACGCGACGCTCTTCGGAGTTGCTCACCGTACCCTTCCCTGGCAACATAGCTGGTGAGGACTACGAAGGAGACGGCAGCGATCGCAGTGGGACCACGACCCCAACCAATGCGATGCAGTCGGTCTGGCATAACGCGGTCCTTGCGCCGGTAGCGGAGGTCACATGCGAGCGCGGCGGATGGGACATGATGAGCAACAGTTTCGTAGGGATCCGGCGGCGGCCACGCACGCAGGAGAAATTCCGGCCCCTGTCGCTGGAAACAAGTGCTAGTCACATCGCCGGTGAAGGCGGGCTGACAAATTCAACGCTGGAGAGATGGGAACTCTGGACATTCGACCCAGCCATGGTGCTGGTGAAGAGCTCCCTGCTTTCCGGTTTGCCCTTGCGGCCAGCAGATATGACAGGCTCCCTTGCGTCGTCGTCTCGAAGAAGTTCCTCGTCGTCAATAGCATCGTCTGCCGCCGCTGGAATCGCCAGACTACCTTTCACCCGTGTTTCGCCACTACTCGCCGCCTCAACGCATACCCTGGCCGGATTCGGCAATACCATTGGCGTTTTCCACTTCAGTCCATGATGCCATGGTGCCCCATGCTACTTTTTTTCTCCGTATCATGCACACGACGCAACCTGGACGTTCTCTGCACCTACGTCTGATCTGTGTTTCTATGTTTAGATCGATTTGTTTTGCCTTGGTCGTTTGTAGACTGTTTCGCATTGCTATCTGTGCCTGTATCGATTGATTCCTTTCTTGATTCGTGCTCATACATTTGGCCACTAACATAGAAGTTCTCTGCAATATAATGTATGCTTATAGTATTTATAACCAATATATGTAGTCCTTGAAACGATGCATAAGTTGTGTTTATGTCCCGGGCACGTCACAAATTACAACACCAAAATTTCCAGCAAGTGTTCGATGTCCATTATCAAATGTCCGAATATGAGAATGGGGTCGCTATCTCATTCCCTAAACGACCGTCTAGGAGGTCCCGTCGGAGTGCGACTCAATGTTGTATTGCGCACGCTATTCAATATTTTCTCAGAAACAAGTGGTCAAAGGGAATAAATATGGAAAGACACACTCGAAGATAGCTATGAATCTCTGATTCCAGTTGTCGGAATTGGGAACAAAATCGCCGCAGGATATAATCCTCGTTCCATGAGCTAGCATCAGAGAACTTGGCTAGAACCGTTGCAACCGATTTAGTGTGGTCCGCGTATGGCAAAAGGATGATAGTACAATCGAGGGCTGCCTCGAAATAACAGTCGGCGTAGCAGTCATGCTGTGTCCGCTTCTTGATCTCCGCCCTGCTGGCATTTCTTTTTGTCGTTACAGCGCGGTGCGAAACCACGATCGCATCAATGATGCTATGTGTAAAGGTCAAACAGAAATAGGCCTGTTCTGCGCACCGTTCTCTAAAGTTCAGGTCCACAGCTTTGTCCCATTTCTTTAAAGCCATTGCCGGCGAATGTAGCATAAACGCATACAAGACTCGGTAAGATATCGTGGAAGCCAAAGGAGAGATCTTTTGGCATCTTTGACATGAGTTATGGTTGGTGTGATCACAAATTCGAAACATCTTGGGTATGCAAATTAGCTTGCTTGATACAGAGGAAATTAGTTAAGCATACATAATCTTTAAAGCGCTTCTGATTGAGTAGGGTATCGAGAGATTCATTGACCACGCGATCCGCAGGACAATATGTGGTATGCAAGACATGCACGTAGGTATCGAGAATGCGATCTTGGTTTGGGAGATCCTAGGAACCCAGAGTTGCCCAGTCAGCGCCATATCTCTTCCAAAGCATCGCTCAATATATCTCACATTTCGCTTAAATGGCTGAAGTAGCTGTTCCATGAGTCTTGACTTCCACATTTGGCGAGCAGTCCACATTGACGTCAACCCTTTTGCGTCGCCGGAAGATATCCTGTCGTGAATGTATTTTGGCATATCATGAGTGAACTTGGCGAGAAAATAGTGGTATATTTGGAAGAAATCCATGTTCTCTATATCGTTGGAAATATCAGCTGAGAGGCTTGCAATATCAAAGTTTTTTCTAAAATATGAAAATGATTTGCGACAGTCCACAGCAGACCCTAGACCAGAGTAAGAATATGAGGCATAATTGGAGTCTGCACTCACCTGCTTCGGCTTGATATATTTTGAGGTAACCCCGGGCCAATCGTTCGTGAGCTTTCGACAAATCCACAAAGAGGGGGCCTGAGCGCGACTTGTCAAGCAGAAAATCATTGAGTGATGTATGATATAATCTGATAGGTGAATAGCGATCTTCGACGGCCACAATGGATAATAGATCAGCGAGAATGAGCTGAGTATCGCCCGATTGGAAGAAGAGGAGCCGGTCAATCATGTCAGGACAGTTGAACGTTCCTAATCCGTCCTCAGTACGCCTTGGGACTACCAGGAGGCTGAATATTTGCATAACTCGAGGGTCATCTATGGAAGAGAGTATATGCGTGTACAGGGCGTCAATAGCAGCATAGGGTGTCTCGTGAGTCGGTGTAGGAGATATCCCTAGAATGACACGCAGGCGATCAGTGGGCCGGTGTTTGGTCGATTGGATGTACCTGATAACCGTCGAAGCGTATATGAACTGGCCAGAGGCACGGCCCACCAGTGTCTCAATCACATAGCGTTCGGGCCAGGCAGAAGGTATGCATTCCTTCATGGGGTGAGAATTGTCAATTTTGCTGAATTGAGAAGACAGATAGGCTCTGATGACATTTTCAGCGTTGATGTCGTGGTCGAGGTTAAGCTGCCGCATAAGAATGGTTATAAGTAATGTGGTATGCTGGAAATGTGACGTATGCGCTTCGGGACGACTGGCAATGAGGAAGCAAAAGGGTAGGCCGAGAGCTCGCACAGACTAAGCTTGGGCGAGAGTCTCTAGAATTTCGCATTAAATTCGACGGTCACTGCATTTTCCACGACGTAGACGATAAATTGATTTGGCTTTGAGAAGAGAGTTGGTAACGAAGTACTTTCATATTTATAGAGACTGCATACCTGACTGTCAGGTGTTTTGCGGTAGCTGGCTTGCTGGGCGCTAACTTGAATGAATTGTCTACTGATCTGAAGGTTTGCGCTGGTGGGAAATGATTATATATAAGGGAGAGAGCCTAGACGAGTGTGATGAGGGACAGACGAGCATCCCGAAGCTCAAGGGATTAACAAAAGGAAGCTATCCCTTTATATACCTTTGCCAAGATGACATGCGGTCGGACGATGCCTTCGTGTGACCAGCACAGCCAGAGGTGTCAACCCTATTGTAACAAAGGTGTGCAAACACTATGCTTGAATTTAATGAAAGAAAGCGATGTCAACGACGCTATATTTATGTTCACTACTTTACATCTCTGAGAGCTGGGAGGACTGACAAAGGTAGGGGTCTATGTGTCACAAGAACTCATCAAGCGGAAAGTTTGGGTTTCCCTGCTTTGAGGCCAGATTGGATACGATCATCCTTCGCAGAGCTGCACCGTTAACCTACAGGGTAGATATTAATATATTGCAGGTCACACCGCGTTCATACTTCTTTACCTGAGCTTGTCCCTCGTCGGCAGTCTCCCTCGCTGATTGTGGCCATTTGGCAGTAGAAGGGGTCATAGGCAAGCTGTCTTCTTGCCGAGGTCGCGATTGCATAGGGGAAGGGCGTGGTGACATCTCGATAGGGGAAATAGGCTCGGCATTGACCAAGTTCAGTCTAGGTTTCCCTCTGCGCGGACCTCCTACATGGGCGCTACGATGGCCATATCCCATGGTCTGCATCTCGAACAGAGACGGCGTCCGTGGCGACGTTGTCGGCGTTCGCGGAGACGACAAAGGCCTGAACTGATCACGGTACAGAGGCGTAGAGATAGGACTGCTCGGCGGCGCGGGAAGTGCATTGAACTTAGGCGGTATCGGGGTGGTGGATTGACCTTGTATGATTGCAAGTTCATTCGCATCGCGGGCAACAAGAGCAATAATTTGCTCAATGGGAACGTTTGATGTACCAGCTGGCATCTAAAAGCAAATGATTCAGGAACGTAAACGAGAGAGAAAAGTAAACGCACAATAATCTTCCCCAAGATACCCGAATTACAGGCTTCCACATCAACTGTGTACAGGTCTGATTGCTAGAAAAAAATTAGAAAAGGCGTTCAAGCGAGGGACGTGATCAGACTGACTATTTGCAATAGAACATCCCCAGCAGCAAATGCGTCACCTTCCTTCTTCTTCCAGCGTGTAATGGTACCCTCTGTCATGAGTGGAGATAGAGCAGGCATTATGATACTGGCCTGGCGTTTCAATGAGCCATGCAGCCCTAGCCAATATTCGTGAGCATAGATTACAGTCAGATCGAGTCGGAATGTTCACATCTTCTCTTAGCTTGCCCGTAACGTGCTCCGGCGCTCTGGGCTGCAGAAACCTTTGACACAGTGAAGGCGCTCATAGTTCTGATAGTTTGCGTAGATGTTGTCGAAGTGAGGAAGCCCAGCTTTCAAGAGGTAGATTTCTTCGATTGGCCAGCAACGAAGTGGGGGAACACGACATCGACTCGGACTTTGGGTCTTTATACTTACGTCCACTGTGGGTCGCCGGAAGGCGATGATCAGGTTACCAGGCGCCCGGCTGTCATTTCGATCCGAATGCTGGTGGTGGTTACATCAAGCTGTCGTTTCTCATCCTCACTGAGTAAGGAGAGCTAGAAAATACCCGAAAAATCCCACTTACTTATGTCGTAGTCCATTGCCAGCGACTTGGAGTTGACTCAGAGACAGTGATTCTTTAAGGCGTGCTCGTTTATTTAGGGGCGCGGCACGACGGCCCGTGTATCGTCAAAATGATGTTGACTGGTTGACTATTGATTTCTTTGTACATGAAACTTGCCGTCGCGCCACGCCGCCAATCGAGAAACCAGCGGGGACCATCTGGCACCATGTGCACTTGGTGTGCACTCTGATACATACTACGTGAGAAGCTTTCGTCATTTCACGGCCCTTCGTTTTCCAGCAGTTAGGTCCATGGAGGAACTGCCATTCTCAGCACTCAAGCCAGCCTGACCATCTCAAAGGATTCGTCAAGAAACGCGCATCCTCTTAATATTCCGTTGAACATGGGGAACCAGGTGGATGAAACCCAGGTCCTACCGACCCTCCCAGCCCCGTACTGCAATACTCGCCCTCGACGACGAGCGAGATCGCGACAATTGCTCTCATTTCTTGTACTAATATCAGCAGTACTCACGTTGTTGACGGTCTTGCCCACTCCTTGGTCACTACTCCGACCTTTCAGCGCCTCGAGAGTCGCAATTCACTCTGGCCAAAGTGACCCAGTGGCCGAATGGAAGGATGACGTCTACCCGCTGAGGCCTCCCACACCATGGGATATCTCCACCGACTACTCTTACCCCCGAAAGCTCGAATACGATGTGCAGGAAGGAACTTTTTTGCGTCTTGACGTCCATCCTATCTCTGGAGATATAGTATTTGACATGGTTGGAGACCTATACTGTCTTCCTGGCGCCCAGGCATTTCACTTGAGCGACAAAGCCATATCAGCGCGTCCTGTACTGCTAGGCATTCCCCACGACTCCGACCCTCATTTCTCTCCAACTGGAGACAGGCTCGTGTTCAGAAGTGATGCCGAACTGGGGGTCGAAAACATATGGGTGATGGAATGGCGAGGATGTGACGAAATGAATCTGAAGGCAACAAACAGCAAAGAAGAATTGCGCATAGCTTTGAGCAACAAAGAACTCGACGAAAAATTACTTGTTCATGGTGTCAAGGAAGACGTGACTAGGAAACGGCAGAGATTAATTCGTGAAGGCCGTATAAATGGTATTTACTAAATATTTCTCTACCTCAGAACTGACCATGCACCCATGCAACTTAGCCCAACGCGTCACAAATGAAACTTATCGATGGGTCAGCGATGCTCGCTTCCATCCTTCTGGTTCCAAAGTCATTGCCACAAAATGGTACACGTCGGATCGGTCTCTTGGTGCAGGTGAAGGCTGGGAATATGCAGTTCCATCTGTCCAAGACTTACGCTCCCAACAATTTTCTGAAATTGACGTTGGAAGTGGGAATCGCATAATTAGCCGTTCACTTCCACTGGGTCGGTCAGCTGAGAATTACGGGGATCAACAAATTGGCCCGGAACAGCTCATCTGGAAAGGAGGGGACAGCATCATATATTCTAAGAATGTTGTCGATGAATATTTCTTCACATTCAACAAAGGTAAATTTGTCCCGGTTTCCTGCCATGTGATTCAAAACTGACGATTGTGGTCAAGATGTTCACCGTGGAACATACGCTATCTTCGAACGTAACTTGACCACTGGTTCCACCAATGTTATTGTTGATTCATTCCCGGGCGGCGCGACTCGACCAGAATTGTCTCGTGACGGCAAAACACTCGCTTTTGTACGACGAGTAAGAGATAAAGAAGCACTGGTACTGAAGTAAGAGTGCTCGCTGTTCTTTGGTATATGCCGCCCACATTCAATCAGAGATTTAGAAACAGGAACAATCCATAATGTATGGTACGGACTCATGTATGACCTCTCAGGCGTCTATGCACCTATGGGAACCTATCCTTCATTTTCGTTCACTCCCAAGGACGACGCTGTTGTCATCTGGGCAGCAGGTCAGATCTATTCCGTGCCCCTGACCATCAATTACCGAGGGGAAAAAGTCGCGTCATCGACTGCTCCCAGCCCAATCACCTTCACTGCCCACATTGAAAAGCGACTCGCAGAAACTCGCAAGGGAGGCGCCGATGTAGTTGGCTATGAAACTAGGGACAGTCAACATGTTAGGGCATTCAAAGAACTACGGATCGATAGCACAGGAACACGAGTTGTCTTCCAGGCTGGTGGGCTCTCTTATTGGCAAAAGGTCGGCGCTAAAGAGGCAGACAAAGTGCCAGTCACAGACGACAACGCAGCATACTATTCTCCTTCATTTGTTCCTTTTCAGAACGACCTGGTTGTGCACGCACGATGGTCCGATTCTGCGTACACCAAATTCGAGCTGGCGGATTTGAAAGGAGGAAAGGCCTATGAGATTGGAGGACTTCCTCTCGGACGGTACTTTTCGCCCGTCTTTTGTGTATCCAAAGGCTCTAAACGGACTATTGCCTTCTTGAAGTCTGGCGGGAGTTACCTCACTGGAAACGTTTTGGCTATTGCGGGCGCAGGGCTTTATGTCGGCGAGGTCACCTTGCCAGAGTCGTTCTCTGGTGATCAACACGCTATCAAAGTTGAAAAACTGCGTTTCGTCCCATCCGAGATCAATACCGAAGATCGCGTCAACATGCGCTTCCTCGACACCAACAAACAGCTCCTAGTCCAACAATCGAACCGCGCGTTTGTTATAGACCTCAGTGGAAAGACAGACCAACTTGGCAGGTATCCACACATCACACTTGCTGCAGGAAAATCATCACAAGAACTGGTTATATCTTCCAAACCCGCCAAAACGGGACATTTCGCCGTTGCCAATGTAGCATTCGTTGATTTTTTCCAAATCTATCTCGCCTCGGGAGACAACATCAGCAATGGAGAAACAGTTTGGTCGAAGCCTGCAAATTCCACCAAAGGCCTGATACGCCTAAGTTTAGACGGAGGACACGATGTTAATTGGTCCCCTGATGGCAAGACATTGCTCTGGTTTTTAGGTGCGCGCTGACCGTTTGAATTATGACTCGTATCTTATCCGCATCCCAAACCATCTAGGCCCATACTTGCATTCGTTGAAAGTCTCCGAACCCAAGAAATGTGCCTCTGATATCGAGCATGATCGCAGTACGTTCGGTATTGATTGTGTCAAGTCGCTGCTCGACTTCCAAATGGTGGTCGTTGAGCATGAAACGGATATTGCCCGGCTCAAAAAGCAAGCTGCAGAAGCTGCCTACGTCCACAAAGGCCGGCTGGACACTGGGAAGTCAGATGACAGTGATCATTTCCTCGTCTACAACGCCACTCTCCTTACGATGGAAACTGGCAGCGAGGGACTTGACTTGATCCGTAATGGCTCGATGCTAATTAGCGGGGGTGTCATACAACGCATCGGTCCGGGCCATTTATTCGACACACTGAATCCGGGCATCCAATCTCTGGACGCTCATGGCGGTCAGTCATTATTATTCCTCCAATTGAACACATTCTCACTGCTCAGACACCCTACTTAGGTTTTGTAATTCCCGGATTCGTCGATATCCACGCTCATTGGGTTGGCTTTTCTGATCGTTATCCTGCTAAGTCATGGGAGATGGAGACGTTCCTTGCATACGGAGTCACGACGTTACACAAGTATGTCCACCTTTGCGCTTATTCGTCGATCTGGACTTTTTTGATACCTTTTCAGCCCCAGTGCCGACACAGTAGACGGCTTCAGCGAACGTATTCGAATTGAACGCGGCCTGATGGTCGGGCCCCGCATTTTTACCGTTGGTAATGCCATCTATGGGGCAGGACTTACGGTCCTACATCAAGATATTGCTGACCTCGAGGAAGCAAAATCTGCCTTGATCAGGATCAAAGCAGAAGGAGGACCGACCAGTATTTCTTATAAAAACTACAATTTACCATCAAGGTTAGTCTTGAGGTTGTACTACGCATGCAGCACCCATTGGCTCGCTGAATCAATCGCAGGGCTTCAAGGCAAATGCTACTCTCAGTTGCACAAAACTTGAGTATGCTCTGCATGCCAGAAGGCGGCTCGAACTATGATTGGGACTTGACATACATTATTGACGGTATGGTTGGCCTCATTTATTAATTTCAACAGCGTTGAACATTTCTTAGGAATGACAACTATCGAGCATGCAATTCCCGTGCCAACGCTTTACGACGATGTCCTCACCTTGTATGCCTTGAGCGGAACTGGAGCAACCCCAACTCACATCGTTAACTACGGAGGCGTGTGGGGAGAACAGCTTGTCTGGGCTAGCAACGACATTCCCAATGACCCCAAGTATAACTTGCCTTACATTTCACAGTTCAATAAGAACTGACTGATGTTGTTTTCTAGGTCGCGTCGCTTTACCAGGCATGACATCCTAGAAGGTTTGACTGAGTCTACTGCACGACCGGCGTCATGTGCGTGTTCTATCACTACTTGTGACTTTATCTTTTTAACCTGTCCTTTTCAACGACAAACAGCATTCGCACTGTTCAACACTTCCCGTTCCATTGCTGCCATGGTCGACCAGGGCTTGCTGGCGAACATTGGCTCCCATGGCGAGCCGCCTCTCGGTCTCACCTACCACGCCGAGATGGGGTTCACGGGAAAGGGCGGATTGAGCAACTACGAGGTCATACGCGCCGCCACTTCCTCGGGGGCTAAGACCCTGGGCATGTTCCCGTCGCTGGGCTCGCTCTCGCCTGGAAAGCTCGCCGACTTCCTCATCTATCCGCCGGGGTTCGATCTTCTGGAAGGTGAAGTGAGTGCGAAGACACTGCAGCTACGCTTTGTCGCAAGAGGGGGAAGGATCTGGGATGCACAGACGATGGTCGAGTTCTGGCCAGTCAATGGGGCAAAGCAAAATATGCCTGTCATCAATGCAGATTAAGTAGGTTCTCTCGATGACAATGACGATGCGATAATAATGTACATTTGATGTATTTTTGAAAGTCCCTCGACCACAGGGCAGGGCATGAACGGACTCGCCTCGTGCAGGCTACGCCCCTCTGCGCTCGTCGTCGCGTGTCCCGCACGGAGCGATATTAAGCTGGCCGTAGCAAAGAACATGCGGCTGTAGTCGTAGCCGCGGTGTGCCATGCCGTCCGAAATGTGCAGCTGATGTCCTTGGAGGCGTATGACATGTGTGATTCTGCATTCCGTGAGCGTAAGTGTATCGGAATGAGAGTCGTTTACGCGACTGCGTATCGTTTTTCGCTGTGCGTCTCGGCGGCGCGTCGTCGAGAGCGTCGTGTGTTCTGGCACGCCGCGCGCCATTGGTAAGGGCGCGGTCGGATGGGATGTACTATGGGATGTACTGAGGGATGGGTTGCATCTGGGGCGTGGAGTGCAGCCAGTCATTCGTAGAGCAGCCGGATAAGAATGAGTCGCGGGCAGCGGAAGGCGGTCAAGGGGAAGGCAACGGCTGGACCAAAAAAGCAAAGCATCGGGCTTGAAAAGTGCGCGAAAGAGGGCCGGCCGACCGGAAAAGTGAGAGGGAGCAAAAATGAGAAGAGAGAGAAAAAAAGGTGAGAGGTGGTGGTGACATAGACGAAGCGTCGTCGGGTTTGATCCAGGAGATGTGAAGCGCCCAACAACTCTTATGACAGTCGATCTGCATATATAACCTCCGTGACTGGATTTTGCGGTGAGCAAGCGGTGAGTGATGTATTTTACGTAAATAGTCCACTAGATTGCCTTTTACAGCTTTTTACAAATTCAAACATGACTCGGATTGACCATATTCTCCATACCTTGAAGAGGTATACTGAGGGTATTCTATCGGCCTTCTCACTAAACAGATTCTTCGGCCCCATAGTTCCCAACCGCACTCACCCAGCTAGCACCGTCTCCATGTCCGATGATGATGTTCCTGAAAACATTCTGGTGTTTAACTGTATTACTACGTTGCTGTCCCATCTTCCACGAGCGACACCCTTGGAAGCTAAGGAAAATCTGGCATGGTCGAAGAGCTCTGGGACGCAGGATGAACTGAAGATATCCGACGCATTTGCTCGATTGGCCGTCTCTCAGCATGGTACCGTCGCAGTGTCGACGAACCGTGGCCATGAACTACACCTGATGATTTGCGCTACTCAGGATGCAACTGAGAGCTCAGCCGGCCCATCCACGTTCTCCGGACTATCGAAACCCATCGTCGTCACTCCAGTGCAGCCTGATAATTTAAATGGTCGAACAGCATGTGATTACATGAAGAGCCTCGTGGAAGATTGGTGAGTACTGGGTAATAGTCTCGTTATAACGTACTCACATACCGTATCATAGGGTCAGGCCAACGTTACCAAGTCATTTATGGATTTTGAGCAAAATGTATATGGAGTGTGCCGATGTCAAGCGTGCAGAAGGCCCCCCGGGTGTCACAAACTTCTCCGCATGCCTCTTCCGATACACGGCCGCCATGTCCTACGAAAAGATAAAGCGTCGACTCTTCAGCAATGAACAATTCATTGATTCTCTGCGGAGTGTGACGCACGTTCCCATCCCATCCAAATCTCGTCAGATTCTTCAATGGACGACGGGGAGTGCTACAGATGATAATGAAGAGACTTCAAATGATTTCGATCTTCTTGGCACCTTCGTAATAATTACTGAGGAGCGCACGCAACTCATTGACACCCCAATTCCAAACTTAGTAAAGCTAGCCAAGAATTTGCCGCAATCCAAAAATTCATCTTATAAAATCTACGACGACGACACATGCATGGAGTTTCACCAACTATTACTTTCGCTCCTCGCTCGCCTCGGGAAAGCTTTGGAACGTCTCTCAGTCCTAGATGCAGAACATCCTGAAGATTATTCCATTCAATTCAAGAAATCTCTAGACAATGCCCGGATGTATGGATATGCGCTTTTGAGACTATCTAAGGGTCGAGCATTCCGAGTGCATATCCAAAACATCGGACATTTACTTAAGCACTACCATCTCACCAATAAAGGGGTGACAACACCAACAGGAGAGGAACCTGACAAGGATGGTTCCGACGAAGATCTTGAGACAATCCAGCACACAGATCATGTAGGCTGGTTGCGGTTGGTCGTAGCTCCTTTCGATGCTGTCGAAACGGTCATCATGTATGTCACCTCCCACAGGTTTTTTCACACCTCCATTGCCGTCAAAATTTTGGTAGCTCCATTGGCATCAGGACCTTTATACCCATGGCGTGAACTCTTGACACACCCAAAATACTTCCCAACAAGGGATAACGACGTTTATAACTTTTCCCCTGATATCCCTAATAAGGAGCTACTTGAATTCGTTGACGGAGGTGTATCCACAGCGTCAAAAGCTAAGGAGTTTTCAGCTTGGGTTACGACGGTGCAAGATGGATGGACCAATCGAACTTCAACATCTTTCAACTATCAACAAATGTGCCAGGCGGTCAAAAAATTGGTCGATTCAGATGACCTGCCTGTGGCCGTCAGAGAAACTGTAGAAGAAGTACACACTACACTTCAAAAGTGGTATGCCAAGGACAAATCAGATTTAGCGTACGACCAGGAATCAGTGATCACCAACGGCGTAAACTCATTGTATAAAGCGCTACATCCTCTTTCTCCTGGCAACGCATTTTTCTGCAACCTTGAAAACCTACGGTACCAAGGGGCAATGCATTGCGAAGCCTGTCTTGCTAGCCTTCTCCCCGACGACAACTTTAGCAAGCATACTACGCAGCCAGTCCAGCCTGGAAAATACGATGAGGTAGCGATAATGTCAAAGCTACAGGTTAGGGACCTCTCTCCTAATCGTTTATCATCATATCCTCAGTTTTCTTTTTTTTATTATGAAAATAGGGCTATGGACGAATAATAGGGGTATCAAAGCGCTGCTGCGTAGTATGTGTCCATTACCTCTTCCATCTGGCAAATTTGCCTGGTGGACAAGAGTTTGCGATACAAGGCTCCCACTCCGTCATTTCTGCGTGCACCTTACCACCGTGGACTCCGAGCGATGTTGTGGACAAGATGATTCACTATTTTGCAGCAATGCTGAGACGAGATCTTATAGCCCTCCGACAGAAAACCATTACCTTTGACTGGGACAGAAAGGTTGCGGAACGGGGGTATGATAGCCACGAGTTCAACGGGGGTATGATAGCGACGATTGGTATTTGGTAACCGGGTGTGAGTAGTGGTGTGGTCGAAGCCAGGTGATAGACGAATGCTGAGCAAAGACGGCGAGTAGTATAGTCGGCCAGGTCGCATTATAAGTTACATCTGAGGAGAGTTCAATCAGAATAATGATGCCTCCCGATTCTACGCCTAGGACTAGGAGTGATGTCCAGCTTGGACCGTTGCTGTAATTGTTCAAGAAAAAGAGGATGCACCACACCTCACGTCCCGAACGCAAGCCAATCCGCCGCTCCCACTTGCAAGAGACCTAACGAATGGCACTGGCAGTCCCATATACTAACATTGGCAAGGGCCAGCAGATTGAAGAGGATCTTAACGATCTTCTGAAGCGGCAACGTCGTGAGCGAGTGAGCGTTCTCACTGGGTGCGTAATGGGCCGAACTGGAGGGTATGATCAGGCGAATAGCCCGTGGGCTTGCATGCATTCCTTGATCCTTGCCGCGTTGGGAGGGGATTGAGCAGGAGCATGAAGATGGTGCCTATATTGAAGATTTGGACGCCCCCGCCGGACGTATGAGGGCCTGCAATCCGAGATCGCGAGGCTTACGGCTCGAAGGGCTAGTCGTTCCAGGGCGGAGCCTCTTCGACTTTCCGACCGTAGCAGGGTATCTTTGAAAGACGAGACCGGTGAGTCGCGGCTTGCTGCAGAGATTCACAACGTCCGTGACTTTCCCCCGCACCGCCCTCCCTTTTCTCGAATTTCGCCGCCGTAGTTTGAAGCGCAAGAATAGGGGAGAGTCGATAGGATGGACGCTAGCTAAGTGACATGCTTATTGGCCGTGGTAGGTCGATGTGAAGGCTTGTCTCCGAGTCGATTGACGACAAAAAATTCTGGCCAAATGATATTCGCCAAAGATAGACAGAGTTATATTGATTTATTTCGATGCGCATTTTTTCTCGTGACAGAGCGAAAATGAAGATAAGTAGTATGAATGTGTGTGCATCGTGCAGGTTAGACGGCGGTCTTGAAAAGGACCCCAGAATTATGGTTTGTGCCCAGTTCTAGGTGGAGCCTGAGCCATAATTGATCGCGTGGAAATTGCCGCAGGCCTCTTTCTGGTGTTCGACCATCTTGGTCTGAGAACGAGAAAACATATGCCTTCCCACTCGTTAGTTCGCGAGATTCCTCAAGCGCACTACGACACCGTGGAAGAACTGTCTCGTGCGCAGGGACTGTGGCACGCCATGCCCGCTATACAAATGAAGTCCAGGCCTCGAATCGGTCACAGGTCCCATTTCGTATGGCGTGTATTCCAAGTCGGCCGTGGAGATGTCCGTGGCTTCGAACAGAAGCCATAGCCCGAGAAGGATACATTGCAGCCATGAACACCCAGCTTTTCACAGAAGACCGTTCGACGCGAGCACACTACGAGCGTCGCCATCAAACATACATATTCCCTTTCCATGGGTCCTGCAAATTTTCGAAGCAAGCGATAGTGTACAATCATTTGGAACAACATTGGGCAAGACGGCAACATCAAGATGACATTGGCGTGGAGTTTGGCACCCCATCGAGTTTGAACACTTCAAGATACTGTCGAGCAACTGTATTTCTTTGCTAGATGTGGTGCACCAATCTCAAGAGCCTGATACACAGCTCTCGGATCTTTGGGTGTTGTTCAAGCGTCGCTGCTTGCGCCGTCCGCGGCCTCCATGGACACTGTTGTCTTCTTCAAATGCGTTCTGGATGGCAATCCGGATTGTAGCAGGAATCTGGGACTCCTGGTTGAAGATCTCTGTTTGCCTCAAATTCTTCTTGGCTGTTAGAACTTGTCTTGGATATGGCGGTTATAAACCAAGCATATCTATCGGATTTGACTTCAACCTGGTTTTAGGGAACAATGTCGATTATGAAATATATGTTCAGCAACTCACCAACCAAAACAATCCTCGTGACTGTCACGCTCTAGCTCGCTGAGGGATTCGGAAGGACAGAATTTTTAATTTAGGCGGCGAGATCAAGAATATTGCTCTTACCACGAACATCCAGTCTCCAGCGGAGGTGTTCCTGGTCAGACCAAAGGCTTCATGGCAAATTGCTCGGAGACGAAACGCAAGGCAAAGTGTTCAATTGTCGTCCCGAAATTTCTCAGGAAAGGTTGTACTATTAATTTATTCCACGCAGTCTTTAATCCCGATTTGGACAAGAACGAAGAATCCTCAACATTCGATTCAGACGGTGCAGACGCAGTTCCTATGTCCTTTTAACCCGCAAGACGCAGAGTTGAAGTGTGTGAAGACCCTCGTCTTGGGCTACGTGCAGCAAATGAAGATATTTTGTTCTCTGGGGATGATTCCAGAGCAAATTCAGTAACAAGCCCTCCACTCGAGACGGTGTCCTCTTTACCCATTTTCTCTGGTCTACGTCGCGTCCGAATACCGCATCCGACGAAGGCTTGACAGCGTAGGTCGTGGCAAGGCGAACCGCTGGGAGACTCGAAAGGAATTGTTCGACGTCGATCCCATCACTTTACGCAGCCACGAGCACACAAGACTCGCCTTCCGTGTGTGAGGGTGCAAGACTACACCTTTTTTTTGCGGCTAGGAGGTCTATGAAGCGACAAAGATCACCGCAGAACGAGCCCAAGGAACTGGACGCGTGATTTTGGAGAGAAAAGAAACGGTCTGTCACTCTGTTGAGGTAGGTTTGTTAGGTAGCGGACTTTCAGCCCCTTCCCGAAACTTAAATTTAAGTATAAAAAGCGCCTGCATGTTCATCGCTCTCTATTCCTCTTTCTCTTTCTTCATTTCACATTTCGCAATTGCTTCGCCGGCTCTACTCATTTCTATCTGCCTCCGCCTAATCGGTATTCCAGTCACTCTCATCCTTGTATATCAGTATCGCCACCGCGTCGTCCTCCTCTGCCATCGATATATTCGCGTCTTATAACTACAACGGCAGCGTCATGGTCTCCGATTCCACTGCGAACAACCAGCCTTATAGTGAATACCACTCGTGGCACCCTTTTGGTTCGACGAATCTGCAGCAAAGAGCACCAGTACCGCTTCGCGTATCAGTGAGCTACTCTATTCCTGTTGCCGAACTTCTTTTTCGAGCACTGTTCACCTTTTTCGCCCTTTAGAAGACCGAAGAAATGCGATATTCGCAACCTCTTGTGTTAGTCAACCCTGCTGCCACTTCACACCAGGTGCGTACCCAAACGAACACGTCATCTTCAAACTTCAAGACTCACAAAACATTGACTCGGATGAAGACAATGGCACCCGCCGTCCACAACAACAATGGCTCGGACGCTGGCGGCAGTCTTGGAAGTAGTAGGTCTAAACTGGAGGTCCTTTTCGTGAGTTCACACTGCTTTGCTTTCCAACGCTCACATCAACTGTTCCCCCAGCGCGCGGCATTGTCTGGCGTGGTGAAGGGACTGGAACGTCTTGCACGGCCAGTAGTCGCCTGCGTTCGGTCCTGAACTATTCCGTGCACGTAGTTCGGGTGGTAGTTTAGTCGCCAATGCGCCGCGCAGCTGGATTATCAATGAAGAACGAAAAGATCTCAAAACGAACACGTATTATTTCTTTACTATGTATTTCTTGCTTTTTTTCTTAGAGCCTTGATTTCTCTCCAATGACCTGCATGATTTTTTGTTGTCTCGATAACTGAAAGACTTTGTACGTATAATATACCCTTGGCTCGACGTACACTTGTTTGGGCCTACCGTATAATTTATCTTGTCTTGTATGCCATCTTGATTTTTAGCGCCAACGCTGTAAAATATCGACGCGTTTACTTGTCAGTAAGCGGTCAAGAGCGTGATTTGCTTATAGCCAGGGTGGGCTTTGGAACTTTGACGCACATATACTATGAATTTCGGTTCCTGGCTGTGAGCAGACAGCCAAAAGTTCAGGCCTTGAGGGAAAAAAAGGCAATCATCATCGAGACCACCAGTAGAAGGGAACGTCTATGAATTGAGGGGGGGTTGACGATTACATTACTTCAGCATTAATATAGGTGTTGGAGGGCTCCAGGAACTATACTTTGAACCCCAGAGAGCGCATGCAGGCAATATGTTCTGACAGCTCTTGCTTGCACTTTCCCTCCGCCTCGTCTGGGTCATACCGAAGGAAACAATCGTCGCGAGCAGATTTTGTTTGTGGGCAGGCACAGCACCTGAATAGCGCACGGAATGGAGATTAGAACAGGTACAGGGGGCGTATTTCAAACCTGCATACGGTTTGAGGCCTTTGGGATTGAGAGGGTTCTGCTTCGGGTCGGACGGATTATATGGTTTGTCATCCGTTGCTGGGGACGATGACCACCATGAGGATATCTAAGGTGTAGTGTGAGCAATGGGATACCTCCCAAAAAACTAAAGGACTAGTTACCTTCCCGAACATAACAAATCAGCAGGAGCAAGGAATATCGATTGGCAAGGGAGCTGACGAAGGGTGACCGGGAATCGGCGTAGAGTTTGCTGCACCGCCACTCGCGAATGTAAATGCAGACACACGTGTTCCTCGATCACTTCAAGGCACAAACCAAGCACAAACTCAATGCACTTGCCGCGACTGGCCGCTGCCCCATGGCCTGGCGAGATATTAATAATGGGGCAGTTTCCTGATTTCCTTTCCGAACTACTGGAAGAGGTGGCGTCGCCACGCTTTAGCTTCTATACCATACCCCATACCCCCAATTCAGCGCATGCAATATCCTTCGTTAACGACTTGAAGGAAGTGTGAAGGAAGCCAGCATTCAACTTGTCAAGTCCTATCAATACAAGATGATCAAGGAACTAGGTTATCTCTCTTTGCTTGTGCTCTATGTTCATGCACAAAGCTGCGACAACTACGGGACTCCCAATGGTTCCACCTGCGCGTGTCCGACTGGCTTTGGTGGTTCAACATGCACACAACCAGGCTGCGGCGGGACTATCTTCCAGGGACCCCAGCGCCCCCTAGCGGCCTTGGGCGGATCTTTCGCAAATCTGACGGCCTCAAGCTGCTCCTGCTCAGCTGGGTGGACTGGTACTGGCTGCAACGTATGTCAAACTGCAAATTCATGCCAAACCGCGTTCAGTGCTGTTGGGACCGTGGCAGCGTCGGCGCCGATACAGTCGACGGGTAACGACACTATGGTGTGCAATACTGAAGCACGGGTCTGGGCATCCAGTCAAATGAGCTGCAATGTACAGGTGTGTCTCCTCTTTATTCGAGCGAAGACGTGTTGGAAATAGTTTTGTGCCACAGAATCCGACCTTGCAGGCGATATTCCCCCTGTCGTCGACCTTGAACATCATGCGCACGTTACAACCCGCCTTCAGTCCTATCCCAAATACAACTTCGTTTGGTGCCGCAAACACAACGTTTGCTCAGTTATTCTATGACGGCGTCGAACAATTCTTTTGCGAAGCCGATACATGCACTCAGGATCTCGGAACGACAAACGATGGTAGTGCAAATTGGCAATGTTCGAATTTACGATGCACTTGCCGTCCTGGAACATCCTTTTGTGGTGGCGTTCCATCACTCAATCTTACAGCCACGATTGACAAACTCGACGGAACCCTAACCATTGATTGCGGTGCAGCTGATCCCAGTTCCAATTCTGTGACATGCAATTTCCTTCAAGACACTATACAGGAAGTTTTCGGTTCGACGGGGCTGGGGCTTAACGACTGCATATTTGGAGAATGTGTTCGTCAAAATGTGATAGACGGCGGAGGTGGTAACACCGCGTCGAGCAGCAGCGATGCATCTAAATCACTCGGCGGAGGAGTTATTGCTGGGCTAGCGGTCATTGGTGCCCTTGCTATTGTCGCTCTTCTACTCCTTCTCCTAGGACTGCGACGTCAACGCGCAGCAAGAAGAAGCGGGGTTGCAGTTTCTCGGAACACCGCCTCCGTCGCCTGGTCAGACCTCAGCTACGTGGTACCAAGTCCACACGAGAAGGCATTCATCCAGCCGTTCAGAAAATCCGATAGTAATACCACCAATGATCAGGCCATTCTTGACAATGTGAGCGGAAAGGTTCTCCCGGGGCAAATGATGGCAGTACTTGGTCCAAGCGGTACGCCGCGGAATTTTTTCCGAGAAAAACGACGCTCACGTACGTGTGATAATTTTAATAGGCGCGGGTAAAACATCGCTGGTCGAGATTTTAGCAGGCAAGAACAAAACGGGTAACATCTCAGGTCACTTTGGCGTTTGGTCCCAAGACAGAGCGCCTCGGGTTGGATTCGTCCCTCAGCAGGATATACTGCCTGCCACACTTACCGTCTTCGAGGCCCTTCTGTTCGCAGCACGTCTTCGACTCCCAGAAAATGTGACCGACAAAGAAAAGAAAGAGCGCGTCGACATCCTCCTCGACAAGCTGGGTATATCGTCCATCAGGAACACGCGTATTGGAGATGTCACTGGGGCCAAAGCGCGGGGCATCAGCGGCGGCGAGATGCGTAGGGTCACTATTGGACTTGAACTCATCGCAAGTCCAGATGTGCTTCTTTTGGATGAGCCCACATCCGGTTTAGATTCAGTATCCGCAGCTCGGGTCGCGGACGTTCTGCACGCCATTGCGCATGACCCAGTCAATCCCACACCCGTTATTGCATCAATACATCAACCCAGGTATGAATTGATCGTGTAATCCTGCAGGACCGTCATTCACAAATCCGTAGCTCTCAACTATATCAAAAGTTCGACCTGGTCCTGCTCCTGGCACACGGGCGTTCACTGTACTCGGGACCTGGCGGGTTTGCACCCGCAGATTACTTTTCAACTGTCGCTACCGGCATAGTTCCTGTGTATCAACAAGGCTATAATGTCGCTGAATATCTTCTGGAGGTAGCCAGTGACCCGCCCGTTGGCTTGTTCCAGTTACATAAATCACAGAACTCAACATCGAACGAAAATATTCCCGCACAACGATCGGACACAAATCTGCTGGATGGGGCAGTAGAACCCGCTGAGACCTCAGAGGAAAAGGGGGGACCAGCATTGACGGATATATATACGCCCTCGGGAACGACGCCGAGCGGTCCGCGATCGGGATACGAGACGACTTTCTTAACACAGCTTCAGTATCTATGTGGACGAGAATGGAAAATGTTGAAGCGCGACAAAACGCTTTTCCTCGCCCATACGCTCGTTTCTGCCATTCTGGGCGTGTTCTGTGGTGAGTATCTTTTATATTTCCAAATTGGTGAAGAGGTGCAGGTTGTTAACGTGAAGCATAGGCGGATTATACTTCCATACGGGCATCACTATTGCCGGGTTTCAATCCCGAGTTGGGTGCCTATTCTTCTTGGTACATCGGGTCTACTTCCGTCGAAGGTTATTACGACTAATCATGACATCAATAGGGCTCTCTTATCGCATTCTCGTCTTTGAGTGCTCTGTATAATCTGGTTGAAATTCGGCCCCTTTTCCTACGTGAAAGAGCCAGTTTGTACTACAGGTATCTGAGCAGGACTACTTTTTTCCGCCGTTTTCCTAAACAATTTTCAATAGCCCTACTGCTTGGCTATTATCTCGATTCCTGTTTGATATGGTGCCTTTGAGGTTGATACCAACGATCATTGTGGCGACCATGTAAGTGTATTGTTTTCTACATGCACGCGAATTGCGCTCATTTCAATGTAAGCACATATTGGATGGCGGGACTGGCTCCGGAGGCCGTTCATTTCTTCAAGTTCATTTTGATTTTAGTGTTATACAGTTTGTGCATTACACTTTTTGTGCGTCTTTTTCCTCTTTTGTCATTTTCACAAGGCTTAGCTGACCTTCCGCGATCACCAGAATTTTCTATTAGGGACACTGTTCCAAAATGGCGGCATCGCTATCCTCCTGTCAGCTTTGTCTGCTCTATACCAGATGACCTTTGCAGGCTTCTTCGTCCATCTCAACGATATACCACCTGTCCTGCGATGGCTTCAATGGCTCTGCCCGCTGAAGTATGCACTGGAGGCTCTCTCGGTGAACGAAGTTGGCTCTGGCTTGATGATCGAGGACACCTTACAAGGCGTTCCCGTCAGTATATCAGCGAGCTTGATCATGAACCTCGTGCGTGCGGCCTGTTTATTTTTTGTGCCACCGTTATTCTGACTGCATTTCCCTGGCGTCCTGAAGCTCTTTGGCTTTGGAGATAATAACTATTACCGGGATGTGCTGGTTTTGATGGCGTACATTCTTGGATTTGGACTCGGAGTCATTGTAATCGTCTGGTTGAAGGTCCGTGAACGAAGATGACGGCCCTTCTCTTTATAATTAGGATCTACGGACCCAATATGGGCCCCTTTAATATTTCGGTGCAAGCATATTTCCGCTATATATCGCTCAGGCTCTGAGGGCATTTGTATTTGTGCTAAGTAAGATGAATATGATGTACAGTTTCAATTGTAGCATTGCTGTTATGATACTCTGATACAATTGCCGAGGAGGGCCAACATCTTTTGCAAACTAGGGACAAGTCCAGTACCAAAGGTAGTCGTACAATTCAGTGGATTTCAGTCCGAGTAAGTATGAATGGCCGTAAGTAAAGCGTAGGTGATGGACAAAGTCGGGATTGAGAAAAGAAAAAGTTTGATCTGTCCAAATTGTTCATTAGGCATCATCCATTGTCTTCGAATTAGAGGCCACAGCTGGATGCAGGAAGTGCAGCCGCAGTTATGGTAACTCTTCCAAGGGCTACTGCCTGGTTGTTCGTCAACTGGTTCATAGCATTCAATCCAATGTTGTAGTTAGGCGTAGCGACGTCGATGGCCGTGATGACGATGCTCGTAGATTTTCCCTGTGGATTGACGTAGGTGAGGTTCCAGCAACCGCCGCAGTTGGGGGAGTCCCAGGCGGTTATGGAGGGTGCACCTCCGATGCGCGGGAATGTGGGCAGGGATCCAAAGGTCGTGAATCCGCGGGTCTCAAGGCCGTTGGGGCCGTTGGAGCATGCTACCGTGTCCAGGGATTGGCCTGCATTATCGTACGCTGTGTCGTAGGACACAGTGAGGGCAGAAACTAAGGACGATATGAGGGCAAGGGGAGCGAGGATAACAGAGAGCTTCATTATGCGGCTGCTGTAGGAGTTTGGTTTTGCGAATTTGAAATTTGTAGTATGCAATCTGACGTGACGGCGAGGCGCTTTTTATGAGGTTGGCGCAAGAGGGAACGATGACTATCATAGATCCATAGCCCGAATGTTTGTCGGAAACTCGAGACCGCTGAATTGCGTGCGCTTCCATATTTTTACCTAAATGAAAACATTTTGGACGTCTGCTTCTTGAGCTAGACGCAGATATCGAGACCATAGACAAGCCCCTTGCGTTTCAGAATAGGTCAGCAGAGCTGAAAAGAATGGTCGCATGACGGCTTTGACGTTCTAATTGATTCGATATCAGATAACCACAAGACGACGCCGCAGTGGAAGGAGAAGTCAGCCCGACAAGAGGACCTGTGCATGGACGCCGCATCCTTCCAAACAAAGCATGACACGGATCAAAATCCTCGGCCTTGCGCCTAAGATTAATCAATCCAGAGCTGACCAGAGCATTATGCAGCGGCGGGAGCGGCGCGACGAGGTAAAGATTCCGAATCGAAGGCGCCCCAAGTCAAAGCGCGGAGTCAAGATACTGCGTAGTCGGCAAGATTGAAGGCTGGACTGTATATTAGGCCGGCCTATGCTTGACATCGAAGGAGGGGCGTTTTGAAGATGAGAAAAGAACACTCAGCCAGAGCTCGGAAAAATAGACACATGACCATGTTCGAGCTCTTGAATCTCACACTGACAGTCATCATTTCCTTGCCCAGTGTCTTCCCGCTAGATGCGGGCCAAAATGAATGCATACGGCTTGAGTTTGACTGCCAGTGGCTTTTTGAGTCTGCGGCAGAGATATATATGTATGATCGAAGCTTATTGTGGGTTGAGATGAATTTGAAGTTCGAAGTGAGCGAAGAATCCCATAGAACGGGCGTGTGAGGTTCCTATGTCGAGGTGACTGAAAACAGGTGTAAAGATGGACTAAGGTTGACGTTGAAGCTTTGAAGCTCGGAGGTTAAGGGCAAGAGGTGTCGGGAGCACAGCCACATCTTTGTGCTCAACAAACAATGCTGCGGCTGTTGCCGCGTCATGACCGACGTGCAGAGGGGCCGACCGTCGACGCCGCTTGAACTCGTTCCAACGAATTCTACGCGTATATTGCGCTCGCTAATCCCACAATGCCCTTTGAGAGGGCAGGACGACGGAGACATGCTGCTACTATCTCAGTCTTAATCGTCGTAGCCTGTTTTGTCTTCCCGACGGTCGCCATTTGGCCTTTTCCTCCGAAACGCTTCAGTGGAAACTCATTAATCGATGCTGGTTCTTTGGGATTGAGTGGAGAGGGAAGAGTCGTGGCATTTGGAGACTTCAACGGAGATCAACTGTGCGTCGTTTGTTCCATCACTCCCTGACACTGTTATGAACTTTGACCAAATGTTAGTTTGGATGTCCTAGTTTTGGGCTCTGACCAAAAGACACTTTCTGTTTATCATTGGCACCACGGTACGGTTCCCTCAGTCTATTTGATTATAGTGCTATATTATAGTGCTAATTTATATATTATGCAGATTCTTTTACGTTTACTAATTCGCATTCCATTAAACACCCTACAAGTGTGTACAATGTGGTTCCTGGGGATTTCACGCATTCGGGAAAATTGGATCTCCTTGTCATGAGTCAAAGTGGGAGTTATAACCAACTTTCCTTAACTCTTTATTCATCTCTTGTTGGCGATGGATTTGGTATGTTGAGGATGTAATTTCAACGCTATCATTATTCACTTTTGCTAGACACAAACAATCCGCTCACACTTCCACCATCTGCAATGCCCCAACCCATTCCCCTTGATATTGACGGTGACATGAAGATCGACCTTCTTGGAATGACACCAGCCTCCTTGGGCAGTTCAAGTTCACCTTTTCAAGTTTGGCAGAACACCTGGAACAACACGGCTACAGAATCTACTCTGTTTAGGCTGTACGCTCCACTCTTATCTTCAATGGAACAACTGACATACCTAATATTTATGCAGTGAAGACGCGCCTTTTAGAGGACAACAGTGTACGTTGGCAAACCCTCACAGCAATGCTGTGGTCGACCTCGATGGAGATTGTCTAGCCGGTATGTCAATCGTGAAGGAATTAGCGCGCTGTTCGTGTACTCATAAATTTGTAGATGTATTCTTAGTGTGCGACGACGGCCGTGGAGGCAAGACGTACCAGATATGGGTGAACCGCAAAGACGATGGGTTCGTGTTGTCCCAGCAAGGCGCATTACCAAGCGGCACTCAAGCCATTAGCTTTGCCGATATCGGTATGTGTAACGATTGGCCAAAAGTTTTCGTTTCCTTAACTTGAAACAAATAGATCGCGATGGTACCATCGACATAATCTTCCCGACATGCTCGTCAGTCTCGAGAAGCGGCGTCGGGAGCGACTGCTATATCAACATTGCATACAACCAACAACTTCCTCTATGTACCTCAACGACCGAATCAGGGATTAAGAAAGGGATCCAAGTGTGTAGACGGCCAGAAGACCTTTGCGTCGCGGACCCCAACTTCAAATTCAACTTGAGCGATAGCCCAACCAATGACGTAAATTTGAAATTGCTCTCTTCTGCTACGAGGTACTCACCTTCGTTCTCGATATGCAGGCGTTCGTTCGATTTGCGGTATCTTCCCTTTTCCCCAAGACGCCTGCGTTACTTATACAAGACACGACTTTCACTCCTTCCTTACCTGTTGCTTTCAAGCTCGGCGATGCGAATCTGGACGGTTTTCCGGACTTGCTTGCCATCACTGTTTCGGGGAAAGACCACGTTCCAAACCTCGTATTCTCGGTTCCGTGTGCCAAAGGCATTCCTGGGTGTGTTCAGGGCGGCGCAGGCCGGGGGTGGTCTGTCGCAAACACCGGTGTGAAGGCGTTAGAACTGGTTAAAGATGCAAGGTCCCTCGCCTTTTTGGATCTGGATGAAGATGTACGTTCACTTTGGTTTGCGTTTAACAATTAAGAAAACATTGACCTATAATCTTCAGGGCACCCTGGATGTCATGGTGCAACGGACCGGTTCGGACGGGCAAGGAAATTTCCTATTCGTCCAAAATAATTTCTACTACGATGCGTTCTTCCTCAAAGCCATAGGCAAGTCAGCAGATATAATCCTGAGCTTTCCTCACGCTAACTAAATTTCTCCCTCCTTGCAGTTTTGAATGGTGCTTGTAATAACGGCTGGTGCTACACCTCCAACGGTTCCGCATATCTTGTAAGTTGATTTAGCCCGCACACGTTTATCATTGCCTAAATTCCAGTTTAGCCCTTTGGCGTGAGCTATTCAGGGGCGACATACAAATACACCGTCCTCGACACGGCCGGCCATCGCTCCGCGGCGCAGGTCGGCCAGCTCCCGCAGACGTCGTACCAGTCCATCCAGACCCCGTACTCGTTCTTCGGTCTGGGCCGCACGAACAACTACATTGAGAACCTGTTCGTCGGCGCGACGGTGCATGCGGCGCAGCATTACATCAACATGGAGGGCGTGATCCCGAACTCGAAGGTGGTCATCCTGCCGTCGGCGGAGGAGGGCGAGTGGAAACGCGAGCTGTTCCTGCGGCCTGGCGAGTGGATCCCGTGGGTGACGGTGACAGTCGTCGCGACGATGTTCATGCTCGCGGGCATTGTGCTCGTGCTGCATCTGAGCGAGAAGGTATGTTCTCATTGTGTTTTATGCAGGTGTGCTTTCTGACGGTGTGGCTTTGTAGAGGGAGGACGAGCAAGAGCGGCGGAGGGTGTCGCACCATATCAACTTCGACGCGCTATGAGATATCGGATGCTTACATTACGCTACGGGAACGGATTATATAGTCATATGTATATTAGTTTCTTATTTATACTTTCACGAAGCTGGTGGTATATTTGTGCATCGAAGTATGCCTTCGTTATTTCGATTGGGACCCCCATGTAGCATGAAATGCCAGCTCAATTCGCTGGTGTGTTGATACATTTACACTTTGTTAATGATATCGATTAGTGTCCTTTAGATATAAGAGACGAGTATTGAACTGAAATGTGCGAATGAGTTGAGGATTGAGCATGTAAGCTGATGACGTCGAATGTTTGATTATTTGCGTGGTGTCGGAAGCGGGGCCTGAGCCTGTCCAGGGGCGGGGTACGCAGCAGGATCGTTGCTAGAGAGCCGCGCCTTGAGGAAGGTCTTGCCCGCCCTCTTCAGCAGCGCCCGGCGCCCAATGCCGCTCATGTCGATGTACACGAGCCCGACGTTTCGAGCTGTGCCAGCTATGTACAGCGACGACTCCTCGGCCTGCGGGCCGTACCTGCAAAGCAAGTGCAGCGCATCAGCGTCTCGTTGGCGAGCATATACACACTAAAGTCCACACTTACTTATGCCCCATGACCTTCCCAAACTGCTCCGTGCCCGCATCAAGCACGCGCCGCGCGGAGTCGTCGATCGTCGACAGGATGAGGTCCGCCGAGATCAGGATGTGGTCCTTCGTCTTCAGCTTGCGCTCGGGGAGCGGCGGTGGCGGGCCCTGCGGCGTGGGTGAGCGGGGCTGGTACGAAGCGTACGGCGCCGGCGCGCCGCTGGCCAGTTCGGCGCTGGGATCCTTCCCCGGCGGTGCGGGCGACGTCGCGCGGCGCGGCGGCAGCGCGGGCTTCTCCGGCGGGTACCCGCCGCTCTTCTCGCCACCCCCGCCGGCGTACGGCGGCGGCGCGAGCAGCGCAGACGGCGTCGGCGACGGGCTGCGCGAGGACGCGCGCGACGGACTCTTCTCGCCTGGGACGCGCAGGCCCGCGCTGTTGGCGCCCGACGCGGGGATGCCCGTGGGGAAGTACTTCTGGCGCTTGGGCTTCGCGCCCATCGCGCGGCGGATCATCGCGTCGATGAGGCCGACGGTCTTGGTCGAGACTTTCACGGCCTGCCCGCTGAGCGCGTGCACGGTGGAGAGGTTCTTGCGCGTCTGCGCGGAGGTGAGGAACGTGAGCGCGCGGGGCGGGAGCGGCGGCGCGCCGGGTGCGCCGGGTGTGCCGGGAGGGCCGGGGGAGCTTGGGCCGCTTGTCGGCGTCGCCGTGCGCGAGGCGGGGTGGTGCGGCGATGGGCTGGAGTGGTTCACATATAGTGAGGCGCCGGTGGAGATTGTGCTGATGAGCAGGCTGGTGGTCATCGAGATCGCATGGCTGGCCGAAATCGCAGCTCAGCACAGTACATGTATCAGCGGATGTATGCGCCTTACCTGACGATATTCGCTGATGTGCTGATCCAGTTGCGCTGGTCGGGCGGGATGACCGTCGCGAAGACGTCGAGCGCGCGCCTGTCCGACTCGCGCGTGTAGTCGTCCGGGATGTGGATGACAACCGGGTCGTTCTCGTGCCCCGCCGCATGCAGCGCCGCGTCCTCCTGGACCCGGAACCGCTCCTCCATGTCCCCGATGATCTCGCCCGTATCCTCGTTGATCATGACGAGATGGCCGCGCAGGTCCTTGTTGTCGCTCACCGCGCCGTGGATCGCGCGCGCTTGGCCCGACGACAGGGGCTCGACCGCGACGACGCCGTCGGCGCGCGCGCCGCCGCTGCGGAACTCGGCGACGTACTCTGCGAGGATGCTCTCGAGCGCGGCGACCTGGTCCGCGTGCGCGTCGCCCTCCACGAACGGGCCCGGCACGGTCAGTGTGAACTCGCCCGGGTCTGCCTGCGTCGCGGAGAAGCGGTACGTGCGCGACTTGGGCCCGTCCGTGCGTGTGACGGTGCATAGGGGGTCAATTGGCGTCTCGAAGATGCCGAGCCGCGCGACGAGGTAGAGCGGGGTGTCCTCGCTCTGCGCGGCCTGCGGGAACGAGACGCCCTCGAGGTAGAGCGCGCCTGACGCCGGATTGAGCGCGGGGCCGGCAAGGGCGACGTCGGGGAGGGTGAGGAGCAGGAAGGCTTCAGGGGCGGAGAGCATGGTGGGCGGGATGGGGTGTGGGCTCTGGTTGGCCGTCGTGGCCGCCGATATAAGCTGTCCAGCTCACTGCCTCCAAGTTCCACTTGGCAAAGCGATCATTTCATCATTGTGGTGCCTATTGTCAGACTGGGTCTGTGTTTGTTGCGCGAATGCTGTCCACGGAAGAGGACAGAACTTAGAAGACGCCTATTCCGAGCGTGTGATAGAGGAAGCCGCAGTCATCACTGCACTGCCATCGTTGGGCGACGAACATCTGATTACGAGCGCCGGATAGACCAAGAGTGGCACTAGCCACAACCCACGCAATGTCATAAATCATGAAGGGCTAATGAAAACAAAGTCTACATAGATAAGATAGGCTACAAAAAGCAACAATGAGTAGTGGTATGTACTTCAATGGGAAGTAGGAACGGGCGACTAGGCTGAGTTTGTTATGGGGTCTGAATTAAGAGATTCCAGTCTGTCGGGAGAAATGGTGACGGTGGGTGTCGTTCGTGGTATCGTGGGCAATGTGCGTAAGATAGGTGTCATGGGATGGGCGTCAAAGATGCAGTATGTAGTAAGGATGGAGTACGATACTGACTGTCAAAGCAGAAGATGGAAGCGCGAAAGGAAGAACACATTTCGCTCACTGGTTCGGGCAAGATGAATATTGCAATACCAGCACGGACGAGTGTCAATATCACGACTGATGTATTCCATCACGGTCATTGCTTTATCTAGATGCATGGTATCAGAGCTGTCATCCATAGATTCAAAGCAGTCATTAAACTTAAGAATCTGAAATAAAAATAATTTCATAGCACCCTAACAAAGCGAAATGAAGAAATTCACGAAAGCTGCAACACCAACACCACCCCCAAAGCATTCCAGAAACCCGACTGCTCACCTCGAGGCCTCCTCTAAATATGCCACCTCCGCCGTATTCGGCCGTCCGCCGACCTTCGATACATCGGAGTCCGGTGTGCTTCTGTCCAGCAGCCTTTCATGCTCCAACGACGATGCCCTTGACGCCGGCGACGAATGCAAAGAGTCGTAGGACGCCCCGACACCCGCTCCCATCTCGCCGCTCTCCACCGACGTCGCCGAGGCCAAATCCGCGGACTCCAACGGTGCGCCACCTGTGAACAACGAAGAACCCGACGCACGCGCCGCCCCAATATCTACCGATAGCCCAGAGGAGCTCGCAACAGGCGCGGCCTCCGGCTGCTTGCCCCCCACCGTGATGCTCGGCACAGGCGTCCGCGCCCGGGGCTCCGGCGTGATGCTCCTCGACGCGGGCGCCGAGCCTAAGAACGCCGCCGCGGTCGACGTCGCGGTCAGCGCCGCGCTGAGCGTGCTGAACGCGGGCGGGCCTGCCGCGCGACTCCGCCACGCGGCCTGGTTCTCTTCGCTGATCGGCACATTCGCTGCAGGATTTGCCGGCGGCGGAGGTGGGGTGCGGCTCCGCGAGAGGGACCACGATTTCCGGGCCGGCGCTAGGGAATCCCGCGAGTCAGCGTTCCGCGGTGACGGAGTTGTTGACGAGGCCGACGAAATTAGATCAGAGGAGCTGGGGGCCGCGGAGTGGATTGCCAATGATGATGGGCCAGGCGACGATGGTCCAGGTGCCTCAGAGGCGCTCGCGCCCTCTGCTCCCGAGGAGCCCTGGCCTGCGGCGGCGGCGGCGTCCTGTTTCTTCTTCTCCTCAGCCTCCTTTCGCTGATGCTCTTCATGGTCCAGCAACGATAGCCGCATCGCCTCCATGAGCATCAACTGGATATAACGAGTTAACTCTGCATATAAATAAACCCATAGGTGGACTCACCTCTTCCAAATCTTGCCCGGCCATACCCATGAACTGCTCCAGCGGTGCACCCTGCGCTGCTTGTCGCCTCCGACTCCGCCGGCTTCCATTCGCATCAGCGCCCGCGGCAGCCGCTTCCTCCGGAGTAAGCGCGTGTACGCGACCGCTGGTCACACCCACCGGTATAAGGCGGTCGCCAACCTGGCGCATGATGATTCTCCTATTGGCCCGCCGGGCGACTGCAGCGCGGACGGCGTCGAGTTTGGCTTCCCAGTCTGGTCGAATTTGATCTGCAGGCATATCAGGAATTAGCTCGTCCGATACTCCCGACAGTCAGCCGTACCTGTGGTGACGACTTCGGGGCTGTCCGCTCCAAAGCTCTTCTGCCGGCGTTTGTGTGTTGGTGGGGCGCTGGGCTCTGTTGAGCGTGGTGGGTCAGCCCAGAGTGTGCTCTGAAGAAGAAAGGGATTTAGTAGTGGAACACATAAGGTATAATGAAACGCACCGAGCCTTCACTGCCAAGTCCAGCTCGCCAGGGAGGAGGATTGTAGACCACTCCGAAGTTGTCCTGGACGCAGTATGGGCATGCTGCTGGTTCAGAGACGATGTGTGTGGTTGTCGGCTCAGCGCGTTTGATCTGTACGAAGCATTCAGTGCAGATGGCCTGGTCGCAGCACCGCGAGTGATTGATATTGGGGGGATAATACTGGCGATTGCTATCAGTATCAGCGCAATGGGCGGGCGATGCATAAATGAACTGACCAGGAAGCAGATGGGGCACTCTACAGCGCCCCTATATACTAGGGCATCGGCGCGCGAAGGCTCCCTGACCGAGGGCGGCCGCTTTGACCGATGGCTGCTGGCGGTTGCCTCTATTCGTGTGACAGAGTCAGCACTGTCGGGGTCCGGAAGCTCCTTGCGTGCGGCGAGGATCTGGTCCTCGTCCCAGGACTCTTCGTAGTCCTCGAGAGGGCGGTAAAACGGCGCGAGCTTGCGGGCCACAATGAGCTGGGAGACGATAGGCTGGTTCCAGTCTTTGGGACCGGTGTAAACGCCTTGGGGCACGAGAGCACCGTAGTCGACGGTCTCGTCGTGGTGGCCCCGCCCCGATGAGGAAGAGTTGCCCATGTCGGCGGTTTACGAGGGCGCCAGGATGTCGAACGAACAAAAGGAGGGCTTGCAATGCCGTCCGAGTCAGTCAGCGCACGAGTACACCACAGGCGCCGCCAACCTAATCTTTATTGTCCTTTGTTTGGCATGTGGCGCCTCTGAAGCGCTTCCTCTCGCCGTTTTCCTTTCGAATTCACACTTTGCTCTCACAATTAATATGCTGCTAAAGCCCACATGGATGCTAGGTACTAAAAGCGCCCGCAGAGGGAGGTGCGGTGGACGGCAGCCATGGGCACCCGCGCACCTGTTAATTGCATTGATGCGTAGGGACCGTGGAACCCGATAGCGTCATTATTCAAATCGAAATCCAGGCTCGGTTGGCAGATTCTGCAGCTTCCTCGAGCTTCCTCGCCATTCCGCGACGCCCAATCCATCCGCCCGGTCTGTGGGACTGAGGAACGCGCACCGCGAGTATACCGTTCGAATGCCGGAGAGCGCGATCGAAACTTTGAGAAATGCGCCACGTCACCTTTCGCACGTGTGCACCGATATTTTGACGCGTGTTCAGCGAATATTTCTGTAAGCTGGAATCTTTCCCCATCCCCGTTCTCGTCTATACCCTCCACCTTCCCGTATCTCGCCTTCTGCACGGTCCGGACTCCTGAATGGAAGCTCCTTGGACACGCACCCCCAATGAAGTCCTCGACCACTACAGTGTAGATGTCGGTCGAGGCCTCTCCGAAAAGCAAGTCGCGGAACACGCTCTCAAATACGGAAAGAATGGTGAATACTATTTTCTGCGCACTTTTTTTCTTCTTTTTGGTGGAGCGTTTCTCCAAATAGCGTCGAGCAGAGTTGAGGAGTGAGGCCACTTCAGTCCCTGAGATTATGTCGGTCTAGGCGCCTTGGACAGAGCAGCTGCTTTCGCGTCTGTCAATTCTGGTGGCGACACTACCACGGGGCTCTTATTCTTCTCGACCATTCTTAGTCTCGCATCTTCTTTTTCGACTTTACTAAACTGATCGTTATTCAGAACTTCCCGAAGAACCTGCAACTCCCCTATGGGAACTTATCTTAGAGCAGTTCAAGGACCAGCTTGTGCTTATTCTCCTTGGCTCGGCCGTCGTATCGTTTATTCTCGCGCTACTCGAGGAGTCATCAGAGGGTTCGACTTGGTGGACGCCTTTCGTCGAACCTATCGTTATCCTTCTCATTCTCGTCGCCAATGCTGCCGTCGGTGTCATCCAGGAGTCGAGTGCGGAAAGGGCCATTGATGTCAGTCCCCCATTTATTTTCTATTTTCCTTGTAATTAACTAACATCTTTATCTAGGCATTGAAAGAGTACTCGCCCGACGAAGCAAAGGTCATTCGCTCCTCCCAGACCTCTCGCATCCACGCTTCGGAGCTTGTCCCCGGCGATATCATCTCTGTAGCCGTGGGCGACAAAATTCCCGCGGATTGCAGGCTGCTCTCCATTTCCTCCAGCAGTTTCCGCATTGACCAGGCCATTCTCACTGGCGAGAGTGTCAGCGTGCACAAATCTGTTGAAGCCGTCCCCGACGCCCAGGCTGTCAAGCAGGACATGACCAATATGCTCTTTTCGGTTCGTATTTTAGACTTGTTCCGAGGCGCCTGTTCCCTGACTCGACTATTAATAGGGTACAACCGTGGTAAATGGCAATGCGAAGGCAGTCGTCGTGTTCACTGGTGAGAAAACGGCCATCGGCGACATCCACAAGTCGATCACGACCCAAATATCGGAGAAGACGCCTTTGAAGCGCAAACTCGACGACTTCGGTGACACTCTCGCGAAGGTCATCACTGTTATCTGCATTCTCGTTTGGCTCGTCAACATTCGTCACTTCTGGGATCCGGCCCACCATGGTGCTCTCAAGGGAGCCATTTATTACTTCAAGATTGCCGTCGCGCTCGCTGTCGCCGCTATCCCTGAAGGCTTGGCGGCTGTCATCACCGCTTGCCTCGCCCTTGGAACGAAGAAGATGGCCCAGAAGAACGCTATTGTCAGGAATCTGCCCAGTGTCGAGACTCTTGGCTGCACGAATGTTATCTGCTCTGACAAGACTGGTACTTTGACGACGAACCAAATGAGCGTATCCCGAGTACGTTCTCTCCCTTTCTAGTTATCTTTTTTTGCGTATATTGAATGAATCTTTTCAGTTCCTTATCGTAGATGGCAACACTGGCTCTCCGCGCGATTTCACCGTGGAGGGTACAACATTTTCGCCAATTGGGGCCATCTATTCCGCTGGTGGCGAAAAGGTTTCTTCTGAACTTCTATCGGAGCCTATCCAACGTCTAGCGGAGATTAGCTCCCTGTGCAATGACGCGAAGATTGTCTACTCTAAGGTAGATATAAATTTATGTTTCCGTCATATTGGAAGATTCTAAAACCTTCTAGGAGAAAGACTCGTATAGTAACGTTGGTGAACCCACTGAAGCCGCACTTCGCGTTCTCGTTGAGAAAATAGGATGTCGCGACGCCGAACTGACGAAGTCCCTCGCCCGCCTTTCGCTCTCTAACCGTGCAAACGCCGTTAACGAATACTTCGAGACTATCAAGCCCCGCCTACTCACGTTCGAATTCTCGCGCGACCGCAAGATGATGTCTGTCCTCGTTCGTGTGAACGGCACCGGCTCGCTGTTCGTCAAGGGTGCCCCCGAATCTGTCCTCGACAAGTGCACATCTGTCCTCGTCGACGGTGGCAAGGTCATTCCGCTCACCCCGGTTCTCCGCGCTACGCTCCTCGAGCGCACCGTTGACTATGGCACAAACGGCCTCCGCACACTCGCACTCGCGTACCGCGACGTGCAGGACATTGACTCGACACACTATCTTTCCGAGAGCTCGAAGGACTACGCGCGCTTCGAACAGGACCTCACCTTCGTATCACTTGTCGGCATGCTGGACCCCCCGCGCCCTGAGGTGCGTGGTGCGATCGCGAACTGCCGCGCAGCTGGCATTCGCGTCATCTGCATCACTGGCGACAACAAGGGCACGGCGGAGACTATCTGTAGGCAGATCGGGATCTTCGGGGACCACGAGGACCTGACGGGCAAGAGCTACACGGGTCGCGAACTCGACGCGCTCAGCCACGAGGAGAAGGTGCAGGCGGTGCAGCGGGCGAGCTTGTTCTCCAGGACGGAGCCCGGGCACAAGAGTCAGCTGGTCGATTTGTTGCAGGGTCTTGGGTTGGTCGTCGCCATGGTCAGTCATTGCCTGTCTCCGTTTAGAGCTGTACTGATAACTATGTTTCCAGACTGGTGATGGTGTCAACGATGCGCCCGCGCTGAAGAAGGCGGATATTGGTGTGGCTATGGGCAGCGGCACGGACGTCGCGAAGCTCGCGGCCGACATGGTCCTCGCCGACTCGAACTTTGCCACGATTGAAAAGGCCGTAGAGGAAGGTAGACTGATTTATAATAACACGAAGCAATTCATTCGCTATCTTAGTACGTTGTCTTCCTCATTGCTTTGTATGTGCACAAACTAACATACTAAATCAGTTTCATCAAATATTGGCGAGGTCGTCTCCATCTTCCTCACCGTTCTCCTCGGGATGCCCGAGGCGCTAATCCCTGTCCAACTCCTCTGGGTCAACCTCGTCACCGACAGTCTTCCCGCCACCGCGCTGGGCTTCAACCCGCCCGACCACTCGATCATGCGTGTACCACCCAGAGACAGCCGCGAGCCCCTCGTCGGCAAGTGGCTGTTCTTCCGCTACATGGTTGTTGGTATCTACGTCGGCGTCGCGACTGTATTCGGATACGCGTGGTGGTTTATCTTCTACACCGGGGGGCCGCAGATCTCGTTCTACCAGCTCGTGAGTGGACCTGGCGGATAATATGGATTAGTTGCTAACAACGTTATTGCAGACGCACTTCCACAAATGTGCCGCCGCGTTCCCCGAGATCGGCTGCAGCATGTTCACGAATGAGATGTCGCACACGGCGACGACGATGAGTTTGTCGATTCTCGTCACCGTCGAGATGTTCAATGCCATGAACTCGCTCTCCGAGAATGAGAGCTTGCTGCGCCTGCCACTGTGGAAGAACATGTACCTTGTTAGTGCGATTACGCTGAGTATGGCACTGCACTTTATGATCCTCTATGTACCTTTCTTTACTGTGAGTTCTCCGCGGTGGATGTTTCTTGTGTTCATGTACTTACCTATTCTACTTGGGTCTACAGACACTGTTTGCCATTACTCCCCTTAATTGGGTTGAATGGAAGGCTGTGCTGCTCATTAGTGCACCTGTGCTCATCATTGATGAGATTCTCAAATTTGTTTCGGTAATTTATTCTGGTTATTTACTTTGAATCCTTGCTTATTTTCTGTTTTTGCTTTACAGAGCTCAATTGTTGATCCACCATTGAAAGTGAAACTTGATTAAAGTTCATTTATGCTTTATTTTGGGCATAATTTAGAAGCTTGGTACATTCTGTATTAGTACTAGATACTGCATAGTACTTGTACATCTATCTACAGAATAACTAATATGCAATCAAATTCTGACTTTAGACAGTGAGCTGGAAGTAAATTAGTTAATTTTCAAAGTGTATGGGATATGCTTTGGTGTTATTATGGCTCAAGCGAGAGATGACCTTTGGCGTACCCAGTATAAGTAACCTGACTCAGGCCCTGGGCAAGGGCAGTATCTATTGGCGAGAAATTTTTGAAATAAGGCGGGGATTTGCAAGAGCTTGCAATTTATCAATGTTCACCTCATCCCAGTAGAGTAATGCACAACAATGTAGAACTATAGACGGGTCCTGATGCATGAAAGTCTACTTGGATAGAGGCCTGCAGTTCCGCCCCAGTGCTTTACTTGTGCATCACTTTGACTCATTGGCAATGCATTACTTTCTCATATTWTTTGAAGCTAATGCATGAATTTCTTGTCCCCCGCCGGGCTCGGCGATTGGCATCACCGTCGCGCCCGGGCTTAATATATTCTTTGTGCGCCAGTGTTGCGCCTCTTTCCTATTTCAGCTCTGAGCTGATGCGCCTTAGCTTTCGCAGTGAACTGCGCGAGCCAATCTGCTTGACCTTGTTCAGGCGACTCATAGCTCAGTTTTTCTTATGCATTACTTATCTATTACCAAAGCTTTGATCGGATTATACTTATGTTTATAAASTATAACTGTAGCCGCTGTGGTATGCAGTTTTAACACCCCTTTGCTYGCAAATTGTTCCCTTCCGTTGTGTACATACTGACTAGTACTTGTTTTTATTACTTTTCAAAATAGAATACAAACAAGCTAGTGAATGAAACTTAACTATAAGTTTGGGGCACCCTGGAAAGTAATGCATGATTCTGGCATTATCTCCCAGATGCCTGCGACTTTGTGATGCATCACCGTCGTCGTAATCCATCACATTTGAGCGTCAAGTTGGCGTCAAGTTCTCACAATCAAGCCTTCCGAGCGCCCACGAAACGTCTAACGTCTCGTGTCAAAGTAAGTTACGTGTAATGCATTACTCATTCCTATGTGTAATGCATCACTTATTCATACGCATAATGCATTACTCGCACAGGCATTTTGGTGATGCATCACGGCTTGAGTAACTGGCACGAAGCTCCTCACAAATCATCGTATGCCCAAGGAATGTAATGCATTAGTACCATCAGTGCCATTTTCTAAACTCCCGTGCATCGCCAGCTATACACCTGACACCCCAGTTCACTTACCCGTTTACGAGTCTTTTTTGAAAAAAAAGTGAGTTCTTTTAATCCGGGGAGCCCGCGAGATGCTCATGTTCGAAATAATGACTCCTGGGAATTGATGTGTGATGCCATCAGGTCTCGGCCCTTGTGCCATGCTGCGCTTTGTGATGCCATCATTTCTTGGCTTTACCGACGCTTGGTCAGCATGTTGACTTGCTGACCAATACTCTCCTGCTCGCTATCAGGAAAGCCACTATCCTTCAATTGATATCAAATTGATATACATAATTCCTCAGTACTTTTAAATGCTCTGGAAGTGACCTGAATGCACTGTAAATTGCCTTCCAATGCTTCATAGCCTTCTAGTACTACTAACTAGTAAATATCACCATTACTGTGAATTTTGTATTCAGTTTCTCCTGTTCGCATAGATTGATAATCAAACGTAATTATTCACTATATAATTTACTAATACATGTAATGGTAGCACTTGTGTTCTGCCCACTGCACTCGGCTACAAGAGCAACCGCGAGGTCCTCTTCTATCGTCCTGTTGCAACCATCTTCGTTAACAGTGTGCACGCCAGACCACGCTGTAAGACAGGGGCACTTGCCCCGCTGCACGATAGCATGCACCCTGCCCTTCCTGCAAAGGAGCGCGGTGCCAAATTGAGGTCGGGGTGCACGTAGAGTCCATGGTGCTGAAGGTGTTGTGGCGGCGTCAGCGTTGACGGGAGGTGCCGGTCCCATCCACGAGAACAGCGAAGACAGCGGCAACGGTGTCTTTGGGTCCCCAGTGGCTGCGGTAGTTACATGTGTATGAGCGAAGGACTGGTAGAGCACATGGAAGTACAGACCTGGAAACAGTAGCTGCAGCGCCTGGGGTAGGCCTGGTTCATGACCGTGTTCAAGCTGCGGTGGGCTGCGCAACAACGTTGAACGGACATGGCATGCTGAGCGCCCAGCGCGTCACGTGCGAACACATCGTTGCTCCAGTACGGCCTGACTCCGCCGCCCGAGCAACGGCAGCAAACATATGCGTCTATGCATCATTTGGCGGAGTGGAGGTGGTGTGCTCAAATGCTAAAGAGGCGGGCAGGTGAGGGACGGCCTCCGAGGAGACTGCAATGGCATCACAGTGTTCTTGGATGTCGATGGGGTTGCAGAGCGAAGAATGGCGCCTGCGCGAGCATCAAAACTCATGGAGGCACCTTCGTTTGGTGACGGAGGGGATGGGGTGGGAGAAAGCCAGGTGTTTGTTGTTGTGTTGAATGAAGGCGTAGAAATTATTGGTAAGCATGTTGGCTTTTAGGTACACAGCCACATTTAAATGAAATTCAAATAAGATAAAGAACCGATAACATACCGTAGGTACTAGCAGACTATTATTATTGGTCCCCCGACAACGATAATAAGTGTTGTTTACCTGAGCATCACAGAACGACTGAAAAGGAAAACTTACGTGGACCGCTGACTCCGACTGAGGGCGCCTTTGGTCTGATTCTGGATGGAACGTGTAGAGGAGAGCAGACAGACCTCTTGCTCTGGAAATGAGAGGGCGCATTTGGGCGCGGACGTCGTTGAGCCATTGCACGATTCTCTGGGCTATATGCGTCACCGGGCTTGTGCGTTTTCAATACGGGCATGCTCACCAGCTCCTCGGACCTCGATAGCCACTTTCTGGGTGTAGCCGACGGGGTGATCAACCGGGCAGGCCATTCGGTGCTAAGACGACGGATGCTCTGCGACGGTGAAAATCCGACACGTAGACAGCCCTGGGCGGGTGCGGGCGCCAATGAATGAGCTATTCGGGCTTAGTCTGCGAGCTCATGCCACATGGTGGCAGGAGGCAGGCGTCGACGGGGCCGCCCAGCGCCACCGCGCATCTGGACTGTGCCGGTTCTGCGTCGCCCGCGAAATCGCCGCCGAAGACGCCCTCGCCCGCGGCGACACCTGGTAAATCCAGTTCACCTACGGCGCCACAGCAAGCGCCTCGCTCGAGAAGCCTCCCGCTTCACCGCACTCGCCGGCGTCCTCCATCGTCCGAAGCGGTGTGCCCCCCGCGACCGCATTCGCTCTGTGCGTCGACGACGCCGTGGACCAGCTCGGCCGCGCGTTCCGTTCTACGAAAGGCGCACTACGCGACCCAGCGACGCCGGAATGACTTCCGCCGCCGTCTGCGGCGCCCATCGTCCATTCGCATCTTCCGCGCGGCCATATAGTCCTTGCAAATGCTTCGCTGCTCGCGCTCGAAGGCTGCCGCCTGCGCCCTCCGAGCGAGGGGAGGGGAAATGCGTTGAGGGTGCCAGGATAGGCATAATGTCACGGACGTCACGATGTGTCACACTCCAGACGAGGGCGGCGGGATAGGGCACTGAATTCCCTGTATTTGCGGAAGCTGCAGACGACCTGGTTCCTTGCGGGCGCAGACGGCGGAGGTAAGCACCTGAGCCATCTTCGCAGCGGTAGGAAGGCGGGAGAGGGGGATACAAACAGCCGGGAACGGGAAAGGGCGCGGGGAAGAGACGTGCGCATGATGGACATCCTTCGTCCGTGGTAGTACTGCGCGGCTCTGCTATTGGGCTGGGTTAAAGTCGATGGGCATGCTCTTCTTGTGGTGCCGGAATGACGACCTGGAAGTATGTGAAACATAATCAGGATCTTGTTTTCGTACCGGCTACAAAGCAGAACGCACCGAGAAAGCAGCTTTGCAGTCAGACGTATAAGCAATGAAGAGCCGATAAGAACAGGCAGAGGCAGAGGGCGGCATGGATCCCGCCAAGAGTTCTTCAGCCCGCGGTACACTGCAGCATTCAGTCCGCATCTCAGATAACTGGTTCAGACCTTCCTTTGCCTTCTCTGGGAATGTCTGGTATTACCCACAGGACCAAAAGGGAATAGGAGCCGGTCTTGTAATTGTGCATGTTCAACGGGTTCTGGGGTTGCGAAACAGGCTGGAATATCAATCGGTGCTGTGACACCGAATTTATACAGCATTGGCTGCCTAGGATCCTGTAAATAAGGCCATTCGTTCCGACTGTGCGGCTGAAACTTGAACGATGAAAGAGGGGTGCACGCCGCGTCTTGGCGCACGGACGTGCGAGCGACATGGTGCGCCAATAACGTAGAAATTTAGCCGGTCTGTCGTCGCAGACGAGGCCGGCGTGCGGGAGCGCGAGAGAAGCGGGTAGACTATGAGTCTGTAAATCGTATGTGGTCGTCGATAGCACGGCGTGGAGACAGCCGCGATCCGAGTGGGGATGTCGGCGAGGCAGATTGGTGCGGGGGAAGGCGGAAGACACGGGCGGCACACGCAGGCACGAGGAGTCGTGAGGCTATCAGAAAGTTAACGACTGATATCGGCAGATAGCGGGAGGTTGGACGCTCACAGTGGGATCTCAACATCGTAGGGCGAGCTGCAGAGACGTCATGTATGGGCAATCCAGCCAACTTGCTTGCCCAGGAGGTGGTGCAAGGTCGCGCAATGGGGCAGGAGGAACAGGGGCGAGCGGCAAGCGCCATCGTCTGATGAGCGAGAGCGAGACGGCGACGGCCGGATTGAACGAGACTGCTCTGCGCACCATATGCATTTGCTGGAGTTCGTCGTTAACTGTCTTGAACGGCGTGGAAGGGCGTGAGTCCGGGGTGGGGATGTCAGCGAAGCAGCGTGGTACGTGAGATGCCGGAGGGTGTGGAGGGCGTGCGCATAGCACAATATGCGGTGCTGGGATCTAGGACGGTCAGTAAGTAGCAGCAGCGGTGGGTCAGATACTCGCAGAGGAATCATAGAGGCGGGGGCGATCGGTTGCATGCGCAGGTGGAAACGCGCTCCAGAACGTCTCGCACCGGCATTCCAGATGAATCTCGTGCTGGAAGGGCGTCGGGCGCTGCGTCGCGCCGGGAGAAATATGAGCGCAACGGATGGGGCGAAACGGTAGCAGGTGCAGTGGTGTGCGCTGCCTAAGCCTGTGCGAACATGCACTGCTTGACCTGCGGTTTGTCGATGTAGGCGGAGGTGCAAATGCTTCTTCGGCGTGGTACAAATATAAGAGCGGTGATGGGGATGCATAGGTCAGCACTGAGCAGGCTGCGGAAGTTGGAGATGGCAGCGGGCGTGGGGTACTGGAGGGGTAGAACAACGAGAAAGAGCGTTCCGCGAGTAGAAATGCTCGCGCAAGCACTAGGGGGCTGTCACTTGTGGATACGGGTGGAATGGGCGAGGGACGGCACTTGCGCAAGCGTCGGTGCTCACGCCGATGTCAATGTGTCATTTTTCAGAGTTTCCCGTCGCCGGATGTCTTGCCTGCCGTCGAAGAGGAGGTCATCGAGGCAATCTCGGAGCTGCCTCGGCGCCAGGATGCTGCGTTATCCAAGGCCACCGCCGCACAACGAACCCGTCCACTAAGACTTCCTCACGCGCGAGTTCACGTAGTCGGTCAAGCCGCACATCTCGCAGCTCATCGACCTCGCCTCGGACAAGCGTGAGACAACTAGGCCGCACGATGACCGCTACGTGGTCGTCGTCCATGGACGTACGGCGGCTGTGCTCGAAAATCTCGTGGGAGTGGTGGCGAGAGCGCACGCTGCGCCATTTGCGCTCCGCGTTGCTGCCGATGAGCGCCTTGAACACTCCCGCGGCGACGGTGTTTCTGGAAACCGGGTGCGTTAAGTCAAGCGGGATCGGCGCGCGCTTCTGCTTCGCCGACGCCGGCGCGGGCATGGGCATGGTGCTTCGAACCGCGTCTACAGCGCGTGCTGGGTTCGTGGCGGGATTCCTCCGTGTGCGATGGTCAGGAAGGGAGAGGCGGCGGCAGAGCGTCAGCCAGGAGCCTTGGGCCGGTGGTGGCCCGCGCGGTCAGTAACGGCCGCGCAGGCGTCATGAGCTGGCAAATGCGCCGGCGCGATGCCAAAGAAATAGCGCCTGCGCGAGCTGCGATGCTCGGGCAGGCGCTACGGCGGCGGTCCTAGGTGGTTTAGGTGGGGTTGGGCAGTGCGGAAAGTGCCCGGGGTGCATGGGCAGTGATGGTGGGGGATTGAGGGCGGCTGGCATTTGATGTGATTAGGGGTGGGTAAGCGGTTAGATGGCGAGGCGGACCTCGACAGAGAGCGCGGCAAGGACGAGGGGCAGAGCGCCGTAATCACTAATAACTTACTAAAAGTATTATCATAATATCAACGCAGGTGTCGCGCGAGCGCGTCAGAGCACGTGCCGGAGATTTAAAACTCCGCTTAAAAGAACTTTTTCGAACTTCGTATGCAAACGAGTTACGACAAGTTACGACACGCCCATCCGCCTCGCCACTGCTAGAGCTGCCGGCGCCCGATCCGCCTTCGCCTAGGGGCGCCCGTCATCGACGCCACCGCCATCCACTTCCGCCTCGACGTGCCAAAGGGCGTCACAACCGATGTCGGTGCCCGCACCGGCCCCATAGCCGTCCCGAATACTCAATAACCCCCGCAGGCCCCATCTAGAAACAGCAGACGCCCCCTCAACTCACCCCGCCGCCATCGTCGCCACCATCCAACACCGCCATCTCGCGTGTTGATGCTTGATTCGCGTGCTCGCACGGCCAACTCGGAGGCACGGACGCTCAGGCGCTGCGCCGTCGCTCGAGGGCGCTCCAGTGCGCGAATTCCACAAATGCGACGGAGTGTCGTGTTCCTAGTGTCGTGTGCCTCCCCCCCCCCCTCCCCTAGGATGGTACGTCCAAACCGCCGTATTGTTATGCACCTATCTTACGCTTTCCACAGCCGCGATGCCGACGATGACAACACACCACCCAGCCACGACGCCCGCCTTCCCGCGACGAAGTTATCCCTCGCCACACAAGCTGCCTGCGTGGGCATTGCTGTGCCACCATCCCCACCGACCATGCCCCGCTGTACGCCGTCCATCATCAACGCGTAGTACGCCCGCGACACCCCGTGCGGCAGCAACAACGAATAACGATATGGTGCTCCACGCTGCCCACTCCCAGAGCTCAGCCTCGGCCCCCGGTATCACACCGCCGCCACGAGCTGCGACGCTGCGCCGCTGCCGTGCTCCCTTGCTCGCTACCTCCCATACATAGAAAGCACGCCCTGCTCGATTTCTCAACACCGCCGTTACCGCTCCATGCAACGCAATCACACCGAGAACGCTTATGACCGCTGCCACAGTGCCTGCACGAGCATCGCAGCTCTCGCAGGTGCTTTTCTTCGACATCGCCCCGCCGCTTTCGCCCAGGCTCGTCGTCCATCAATGCCGCCACGACGCCTGGGAAAGCACTGTTGCCTGCACAGGCTTTGTTCGCAGCAAGGTCGGTCTCCGGACGCCCACCATCGAGCGATGGCGCCTCCTACCAACCCCTCTGGCATCCATAAACGCTGCGACGGCGCATGCACGCATTACATCCTCCGCAGGCGCCGTCCCTCGCCTCTCCGTCTATGCGGCATTGGAGAACGCCACCGTTGCGCCTGCGGGAGCTTCGACGCCCGCGTAGGCGCCGTTTTCTTTCATCTCACCCCTCCGGAACTATCGCCGCCTTGACGCCCACGTGAGCTTCGACGGTTGCGCGGGCGCCGATTTCTACCCCGCCTGCCCACCGGAGACCCACACCGACCATCGGAGTGCACGCAGGATCTGCGTCTCTGGTCGTCGACGCTCGCGCACCTCGCCAGCGCGCACCTTGCTACGCTTGCATTTTCTTACTCATCTACTCGTCTCCATCGAGTGCCGGTCCCCTGGCATCTGCCGGAGCAATCGGGCTCACACTGCCTCCTTTTTTTGCCCCTCTAGAACCTATTACGACGGCCATAATCTCTTTCAATGCCACCTCTATCACCCGCATCCGCATCCACGATCCGACTACACTAGAGCTGTGCGGAGAACGTCCTCTGTGTGTGTTCTGATCTCTTTGGCTTTGTGTTGCGTGGTGCTGACACCTATTAAGCAGGCGACAACGAAAGTGTACTGTCTAACCGTTTTGAGGTGCCGCATCTCAGTCTGCTAGAAGTTGTGGTATGAGATCAAAGAGCGAACCTGGTACATAGCTTATAATTTACTTTATTCATTGTTTGACCGTTTTCTCCAGTAAACTATTTGATCAAGAAGCAGCGCGTAGCTCTCGTCGACGCCCATAAGCAAGGTTGCCCTTGGAAGACGCGTCAATGCCAGGTAGCAGTTCACCTTTGTCTATGCAACTAAAAATAGAATTTGACCTCTCATAGATTCTATATTCAGTGTGCCCTCCAATCACCGGCGGGCATGATCAAAGACATCAAGCTCAAAGCCACGGCCACGGACGCCCTAACGTAGGACATCAATAAAGCACCCCCTTGTAAGTTGAAGCCACATCATCCTATCCTAGCCGCAGACTAACTTCCTTCAGATGGGGTCACAGCTGTAAGTACCGCCCATATACGCCTGCCCCGGTACTCCCACCCGCCTGCGGCCTGCTCCGCCAGCACAATGTTGGCGTCCGCAAACGTTGGGGGCGCTCAACCCACTACCTTCTTGAAGCGCGCATCGCCGGCGCCGGCGCCATTCCCATTTACCACTTGAAGGACTGGGAAGCACCGACTTCCTCGACCACGTAGCCCCCTTTTCAACGCACCAAAAACCACCAAACGCGAACACCCGCAGCATCCTCGACACGCCCGCGGGCGCCTTTCCTCGTCGCGCCGCCCCCGCCCAAGCTGTGACGCTCGCTCGGGTGCCTTTCCCTGTCGCTCCGCCGCTATCTCCCGAGCACCATCGCCCGTCGCCTGTATGAGTGGCGATACTCGTCCCGGGGCTGTTCCGTCCGCCCTCCGGCTGTTCATGGACCCAACATGAGCAGTTCCGCAGGCATTGGAGCTCGAGCGGACGTCGTTCCAGCCCTCGCCGACCCCTCCTCTCTCGAATTCACCCCCGATTCCTTCCAGCGTACAACGCCCATCGCGCCGGCAGCACCACCCACCGCACGCGACGCATCGTACAGCCCTGCGCAAGCTCCAGTGCTCGCGCAGGTGCTTTTTCTTGATACCACCCACCGCCTCTGCCGCTGCACCGCTCAACGACAGCGCTAACGTGCCTGTGCGGATGCCTACGCACCTGAGTCCGGCACTCCGGGGTGTTCACAAGCTTTTCAGCTCGCCTGGCGACGCACACGGAAATCACGACCCTCGCACAGCGCTGTTTTTTGACACCCGCAACTGCTCGCGCCTCAACAACTCACTACGGAGTGCGCGTGATCTGCACAAATAAATTTACATGGGCGCCGTTTCTCGCTAGTCTGACCTTGATCAATGGACGTTGGTTCAATGGAGTCGCGTCGGTTAATATCCTGTAATTATTTAGTCTTGATTTGTTTTATTCATAGTCAAATTTCAGCTCAAGTCAGAATGGTCTTTGTGTGATGTAGGATGTTTTTAGGTGCCTCAGGGCATCTTAGGGCATTCCAAGTTGATTCCAAGGGCATTACAGGAATAAATGTTTTACAAAAAGGCCTAAGAGCCTCAATTATCTCGCTTCCATAAATAGGCTGGGTAACCGAAAGAGGAATCTGAGGAGGTGAGAGTACAGAAGGGGAGTTCAATCCCCACAGCACATAATCTTTTTTGTTTGTTTTCATACAGTAAAATTTCATTGCTTTATCAATGTTCCAACAGCTAAGAAATACCTGCAGAGCCACAGTCATACTTAGTAAGGGAGAGGTGAAGGTTTTTTTTGAAAGGTACAACAAGTAGTAAGTCTACAAGATGGGAGATTAAAATGTGGTCATCTCAGATAACATGGCAAATAACATAACTTTTACCTTGCTTGACAAGCTTTGGTGCGGGTTTATAAAATAGTAGACTGTTTTGTGTATACTTATATAAAGATCATAATGTAATAAACATGTAGCAAGCAAGTAGCATAATAAATGCATAGCAAGGGCAAAGTCTGAACAAAAGAAATACTTCAAAAAAGACTCGTAGCCATGCCATGCAGTGGCCCACAAAGCAAGTATTAGGGCACCTAGTTATCCTTCGAAGTCCAAGAAACAAGATATTATTATTAATTACAACATACAATATATATCAATCAAAAAAGACACGGGTAGAGCAAGAAATGGAACAGCAAATAGAAATAAGCAAGTAGCGGTAGATAATGGCAAGGAGGCAGACGGACACGCGCACGGCTCAAGTGGACCAGTCAAATAAAACACACAGGAAGAAATAATACGAAGACCGAAGGAACTCAGACGCGTGCACTGGAAAGAGAAACGATGTGAATTAGTGAAAATGTTCAAGAAAACATAAGTAGACCACMCACCGCTTGGACGATTTGGCGCTCAGGTCGCCAGAATTATTGCTCTTGCRTTTGTTCTGCGCAGTACCAATCGAGTCGAACATGGCCTGCAGGGTAAGCTTGAGGTCCGCTTTGAAGATGATCCATTGTTCAGCGGAATTGTCTTGCCACTGCGTGCGGGAAAAAAGGGCCTGACCCCACCATGCTGAAAGAGTAAGCAAAGATATAAGACCATTCGGGCCAGCCTTGAGCAAAGAGTTCCATGCGCCATCAGGCAAGAAATATGTAGCCTCCGGCATAGCATCTGCAGATTGCCGATCATCAGGCTGCATAGCGTGCCACCATTTTACCAAACTGATGCCGTACTCCGCAGAATCGGAGATCGTGGGTTGCGCCTCGTATTTGCGAACACCACCGGAGCCACGAGCCTTGAGCGCGAACTTGTGCCACTCCTCTGGTCGGAGACGAGTTTGAGGGAGGGCATTCTGTGAGATCATGAACATGAAATCAGAAGAAAGAAGTTTAYGCGACGCACCCTTGTCCCCGAAACCACCCCATATCCAAGCTTCCCTTCAATCTTGAACCAAAGGTTGACGCACTCAACCCAGTCGACTCCCAAATCCCGGGTAAGCAGATTGTCCTTGGCGAGTAAAGCCCAGACCGGGGGCTCCTCGGGAGGGATATTCTCTTTGTCGTTTGATGGCGCAGGTTGTTGGACTGCACCAATGCTGTTCATGATTTCGCCACRTTTTGAGGGGATGACTGGACGACGGGATCGACGGTTCTCTGAGGTGGTATTGGTTTCATCAGCRAGAGCGGGTTTCGAAGAGGGTACGATGGATGGCGACTGGGTTGTCGTTGTTGTAATGTTCGGAGTGGTTGGCGGTGCAGGATTATCTCCGTCAACAGCGTCAGGTGATCTAAGCTGTAAGCGGCTGAGGGTCGACGATGGATTGGGAGGTAAAACTTGGCTGGGGGGGGACAACTGGGTGGGCGGCGTGGGCGGCGATAACTGGGTGGGTAGCGGCRGTTGGCTGGGTGGGGACAGTGCGTTTGGCGCCGAAGTCCCATTAGATAACGAAAGAAATCCCTGGCCCAAGTGAACATGCTTGCTGCTTGWAGTGGACACTACGAAGATGTATGAGTCTTTGTGTTGACAACACAACTGAGGCTTACCRTTTGCTGAAGAAGCGCCGGCCTTTCCTATTGCCATGGAAGGCGATACGTTACCGGCCATAGCTGCCGATTGGACCGGTGCGGATAGTAATGCATTACTATCTGTCCAATCTGACCCAGCAGGCAGTGATGCATTACTTAGCACACGTATTCGTTCCAACATGGCTGACAGACGTACCAGATGGACCTACCCCCCCTAACAAGGGCGGTATCACYGTGTCCGTATGAAGATCTGTGGGGAGTGATGCATGAATAGACCATTTCATCGAACGACTGGTGCTTACGTGTGTGTGTCGAGTCGATATGATCTTTGGCAAAATTCGGTGAAAAGTATATATGTTTCAAAATAAGCACCTTAATCCGCTGCTCCATGGCTACGGATATGTTATGGGCCTCTTCATCCGTCAACAGGTGCGCCTGTTTGCCCGGATACAAAATATCTAACTCGGGCCATCGTTGAAACCAGGCATCCCGGATCTTCGCCCAAAATGCTTTATACTTTCTGTTCCCAAGTTGTAACGATACGTATTCATCAAGATATTCCTCTAAAAATTCTAACTGCTCGCCATCCGCCCATCGTTTGCCGGGCATTCTAAAAATATAGGAGATCACTGGCATTAGCGCCATGTCCTAAAAGGGACTGGAATGTGCGGGACTTACATAGTACTGGGCGCCTATTGGCGTACACAATGAATTGAACGGATATGTTTGTCGTCTGGGTTTGAATGGAAATTCTGGGGATCTAGACTCTGTAGATGTGCACCCCCATGAGCCTCGGAAATAAGGTTTGGCTTCGCATATTTGCGTGAAGTCCTATGCAGCTTTGCGAATCCCAACGAACCCCGACTTCCGAACTCTAATTCGGTCGTATATAAAGYGTGTAAGATTCCTTTCTTATCCTTCACTCAACCACCCACATCGCTAACACTCGAACAAATTCTCAGCTCTCTCAGCGATCGATTTCCATCATGGTTTCCCACTCTAAAACCAGCGTCGAGGGGGCTTCATCCCAGGAAGGAGCCGCCCCGTCGTTGACCATCAGCGACCTCTTGTTTRCCTTGGGGCAGTTGATGCTCCGGACTGGACGCGGTAAGTTTCTGATTTGTATTTCTGTTGCAATTTCCGCTGCTCTAACTAGTATGCCAGACTTCCCTGTCTCTTTGGGTATTGCCCAACCACTTCAGTCTGTGTTGATGCAGCCCRCCTCTCCTCCTGAGCGTGAGTTATGTTCGTTTATAGCTCCAGGTGATTTTAGCAGCTGAAATTTGTATTTGAAGCGGTTGCAGAGTCTCGTCCCGAGGAACCTGCCATCCCCGGGCCTGCCTCCGAAGTGCCTGAGCCGCAGCCTGACAACGATGTTGTGAATCTGGCTCAGGGCATGGCAGCTGTCTCCGTCAATGGGGCTTCCGACTCCGATCCTCCAGCTCCCATGGCCACCGCATCTGAAGGAACTGGCGACATTAGCTCCGCTTTTGACTCCGTCGAAGGAGTCATTGAAGACGACAATGCCGCCGATCCGAACGACCCTGCGGTCCGCTGGTACACCGTGACGGCAGGATTACGTGTTGGCGTGTTTGCRCATTGGTACATGTTCTCATGTTTTACATATACTTTCCATACTTACATGTTTTCTTTTACAGGCCCTCTGTCGCCCCCTTTGTTGTTGGGATCAAAGGGGCATGCTTTGTGCGCTACAACACGAGGGCGGAAGCCAGAGCTGCGTTCTTTGACGCCATTTCTCGTGGCGGGGTACGCGTCGTCCCTGCCCCTGGTGCCTTATATCCGACCTTGAGCTCCGGACTTGGCTCTAACCTCCCGGACCGCGAYAATGGCGGTGCCGGCAGCGGCGCTGGCAATGGTATCTCTGTTTGAGCAGTATTAGTCATTGTACTTTCCTTCAATGTGCGGTTTGAAACGGACAATAGCTCTGATATGTAGTATGTTATCTACGGTAACCTACCCTGATGTACACTTCATATCTATAAATATTACACACAGTTTGACGTCGAAGCTTAACTGCGCTGACAGGCTACAGCTGTCATAGATGCTACATCAAGATTCAAATTCAAAGCCCAAACGTGGAGTAATGCATTAATCTTGGCGTCCGAACGTGAGCTTCGAAGTCAATAGTAATGCATTAAATGCGCTCTCTGGTACTATGGGATCTATGATAGATAAGCAGTTAGAGTATTTTTTCCCCCATAGTACACCAAGGAATACAACGAGCYAGTGGGACACGTTCTTGAAGATACGCTCATGTACTATTAATAGTACGTGGGAACTCAGGCTTACGATTGTTCYGTGTCCTCTCACTCTGGCTAATTCACGCTGTAACATAGCATGTAGGGATCAGTATTATACAAAATATATGTGAAACACTCTCTAGTACTATAGGATGTAAACTGTCCTAGTAGTTAGAGTATCCGGTCACTTG
>KN817630.1:29288-130554 GCA_000827495.1 Hypholoma sublateritium FD-334 SS-4 | reverse complement strand
GAAGTCATTGAAAGCCAGCGCCTGCTGCAATCAGATTGAAAGTTCTGAGGACCAATCATTACGTAAGTAGTTCACAACGGCCCGTCCACTCCAAGTCCACTCCATTGGAGTCCTTCCAATCCCATTGTAATATGCTTGCTGCGTTCCTACTATACGTTGCCGCTCACGACATTGAAACTCCCAAGCTGTGTTATTTGTCGCACACTTGTCATGTAAGTATTACAGTCAATATACAGACTGTCTCAAGCTGTCAATCTTTTGCAGGCGAGCAGAGTGCGCATGGCGCGCCTACTATTCCATCATGCGGCTCACGGAACAGAATAGGCCCATGCCACCGCAAGACGTCCGTGCTTCTGGTTAAACTTAGAGACCTCAAAGTAGCGATGACGCGTACACATCATGTGATCAATATGCGGCGCGACGCACAACCCGGTTCTTTCCTCCGAAGTTCTAAGTTCTTTCTGTCCGCCATGTAACACCCCGCACATTCTTATTTGACACTCAATTCCTTCACTTTGAAGGTGCGAGAGGTGGCCTTGGTGAGTCTATTCTGATAGATTTGATCGACTTATTGCTTATATAGTACGCACTGGACCCTGGTACTTCTGTCCAAGTCGCGCCCTAGAGATGTTCTAGGGCTGGATGACAGTCTCGGTAAGTATATGCCCAATATATGCGTCTCTTTTTTCACGGAATATTTCTGTAGCGCCATTTTCAAGGGAATTCRGTGAACAGGCAGCCGCACGAACATGTCGAGCTGGAGCTCCTGTTCAAAATTTCTCGAGCACGGGTTATCACGGTCTCTTTGAAGCTGTCTGATGATGGCCTTGCATTTTCACAGGTATTGCTCGCAACATCTGGTGTCTGCAAGAGGTCTGTGAATAATAACGATCATGAGGTGACGACAGGTAAGTTCACGATTATAGTAAGTATAGAATTTAGTGTATGCTGAAATTGATCCCTAGATATTGCCCAGCAACATTATCGTCAAGTAGCGGAGATGGTCACACAAGGGTAATGTCGATGGTCTATATCTTCGCCGATTTTGGAAGGTGCTGACGCATACACTAGCAATGCGACTTCCTCACCTCCCTCGCGGCTGGTTCTTATCAATTCATGATCTGCAGGCGCGCATACGGGACTGTCGACTTGCACCTGCAGTTTAGGGAATTGGGCGTGCCTATTGGGGATGGGCAATGGGGCCGACGATGGAGGAGACCCGAACCAGAGAGGGGAGACGGCGGAGAGACYACTTATATGCAGCCCRGTGAGCTGTGGCGCTGTTACAGGGTCCTGTACATMTATTTTATTATGGTTTTTTGTCGTTCTGTACTGTTTAATGAAATGGCTTGCATTGTTGTTTCTCGTTTACTTTTGAGCTAAACCAAACGTGCCCACAGCCAGATTGCTAAACCAAATGAAAATGCCTATTACGGTTACCTAATGTTTGGTGTGGTTTTCGGGATTTCTCGCTGGGGGTCAGGCCTGGTCATGCCTGTGGATTGGAACTTCACCCACAATGGTTGAAGAATTACATAATCATGTTGGTTCAAAATACGACCACCATCTGCTTGTCTTCATATCTTGATTACTGTAGTACTGAGAGTCTAAAAAGCGTTGTATAACTCGTAGATAGCACGTCCCACATTCCTAGGAACGAAACTTTCCAGCCAGTACCTGATGCATGTCTCTCTTATGGCACCAGCGCAAATCACGGTTAACTTCCTTGCTCAAGAATCAAGGCGACGAAGATGCAGAAGGAGTTGCATTGGATCGCCTTATGCACGGGCAGACAGTGATTGGGAAGACAGGTATGTCGTCGCAACGAGTCTGACTATACTGAAAGCTTATGGATCTCTATAGCGAAGACGGTCGAGGTCGACTCCTTACGATTCAACGATAACGATTTAGATGTAGTTGGGACTTTGGAATATGGACAGTTTGGTGTGGTGAGTGCGGAAGCTTGCATAAATAGCGACACGCACTAATAAACTGCAAGATTGACGTTGTTACTTGCCGCTTAAACAATTGCGTCTACGTCCGCAAGTCTATTGAGAAGCGGTTTGCTCTAAGGACGCGTGATGTGCGTTTCCAGATTTGTGCTCCTTGCGTGCTCTTATCAATCCACAGCAATGCTCACCCCAATATGAACGAGATCTTCTCTTACAAGCTGTCAAGACAGATTCTCCATGGGCCCCGCACCTCCTCTGCGCTTTCCAAACGCCTACGCATCTGAGTATCGTTATGGACTACGCAGAAGGAGGCACACTATGGGATGTACTCGAATCGAGTCCTCACGATGGTCGCGTCCTGGAATCGGATCTTATGTGGTGGGCTCCTCAACTCGTCAGTGCTATCCATTGGTGTCATTCGCAAGGTTTCGCACATCGGTTAGTATAATTCATATGGTCTATAGACATGTTACTGAAGTGCAATTCCAGTGACATTAAACCGCACAATTTTGTGCTTACGCCAGATGCTCATGTTCTCCTCATCGACTTCGGATCCGCAGCGCCACTCCTACCTCCCAAGGAAGACGGCACTCAGCTCATTCCAAAGAGGCATTGTCTCGTTCCCTGTGGGACGTGTGACTACATATCTCCAGAAATTCTGCAAGCACACGAAGAAGCTTTGCTCGCGTTGGAAATGGAAGAGGAAGAAATGGAGAGAGAGCCCGAAACAGAGGGATATGGCGTGGAGACGGATTGGTGGAGTCTCGGTTCCATGCTCTACGAAATGGCTTATGGTGTTGCCCCCTTCTTTGCCAGTGATATCAGGCAGACGTATGTCCGAATTATGAACCATGATGTGAGTCAGCCCTTCCGCGTTTGAAACCGAAGCTGATATATAATGCATAGAAAGGACTGCGTTTCGATCAGAAGGTGCCTATTTCACACGAATATCAACACTTTTTACGCCGGTGCGTATCTTCTTCCATCTTCCAGCAGGAAATTAACAGCTGTGCAGTTTACTGACTTCAGCAAATCAACGTATTGGACGTCGCAACGTCATGGAAATTACAGATCACCCTTTGTTCGAAGGCATCGATTGGACAACTTTATCGACGAAATCTGCGCCAACAGGATTACATCTCCCCCAGTTTACTTACTCAGAGCCGAAACCATCTTCTGCCCCTGGGGAGTCCGCCGCTGCGGGAACACGCCCTGATCGCTCGGATTCACTCTCCCAAGGGTTTGCGTTTTCCGCCTTCTTCCAGTCATCTTCTGTGTCACCCGGCCTGTCGCTGCTCCGCCCCAGCCCTGGATCGAACCCATCCCATACGCCTTCACTTTCAATGTCGTGGAAAGAAAATTCAGGGACCGCATCCAGCTTCATTGGGTTCTCATGGGGCCCACCGTTGTATGCGTTCCCTGAAGAAGCTATCGCGGAGTCGGGAAGCACCCTACATACAGGCCTCAGCACCCCGCGCCCGCTTTCGCGCACTCCACTACATGCTACTCCCGTGCCAGTACGGCACAGCCCCAGCCCCAACACGCTTTCTGTGCCGCCGACATGGGCGAACGCGGCACCAATGTTCTCTACACCCGGTCCTAAGCACATGTATAGCACGCCCATGAAACCATACGCCCTCTCGCCATACGCCACCCTCCCGCGCACGAGTACAGTCCGTAGGACCGCACCGCGCCGCATTGTCTCCGACCGTGAGGCCATGAAGCAACTCGTCGAGTGCGTTGGCATGAGCGCGCGCAAGAAAATACTGGAGAGCGGGCGCAAGCCGCGCATCTTGAGCGTCTTCGGCTCGCGTGAGCGGACAGGAGGCACCAGCGCGGGTACGGGGAGGCCCGGAGCGTCGGGCGCTGTGGGGCGCAGCCTGAACTACGGAACGCTGCACAAGGAGCTGCGTTTCGACCGCTTCACGACGCCTATCCCAGGCCCGGACTACAGCGCCGTGAGCTCGGCGCGCTCGCGCGACGGTGTTGCTCCGGGCGTGGACGACAGCACCGGGGCGTTCGACGACCCGTCGGATATATACTACCACCCCTCGCGTGAGGAGGCAGGCCGTGCGCTCGGCGACGGCGCATACCCTAGCTCGGAGAGCACAGACTCAGAGGGGGGCGGGCCGCCGAGCCCCAGCCCCAGCCCGCGCCCTGGGTCGGCGATGTCGGTGATGTCGATGACGATGATGTCGCGCCGCAGCGCCACGCCGACGGTCAGCGGATACTTCAGTGGCCGCGCGCGGTCGGGTTCCGGAGCGTCAGCGCTGTTGTTTGGGGAACGGGACAGAAGCGTCACGACAACGACGGCCACGACGACAACGAGCAGCGGCATGTTGACCATCCCGCTCACACATGCGGAGGTCAAGGGTCGGGAGGCCAGGGAGCGTTTGGGCCCATCGTCAACGGCCGATTCTGTGCCGGGAATCCAAAAAGGCACTGCGGCGATGATACAGAGTAATTTGGCGAAGTTCAAGGCGTTTTCGGTTCCTGACGCTGGCCTTCCCCCACCACCGCCGACGGGAAACCCGATATTCATGCCCGAGTCGTCTCCCCCGGCAGCGATGTCAACATTCCCTAAAACGAAGGGGAAACCATCGCATATGCGACGAAGATCAAGCCCGCCGCGATCGACCCGATATGACGACGATATGTCGCGAGACCACCGGGTACGCGAGCTAGAGCGCAGGCACACGTTGATCATGCGCGATATCGAGGCGTTGGAAGATCGGCTGAGTGAAGTGACGAACTTGGTCGCTGGTCAATGAGCTGTGTTTGTCTTGCTGCTGACTTCAGACCGTATTTTGGTTTTCAGAGCTTAAACGCTTGTCTTTTAAAGCTCTTTCTTCTAGTCTTCATATGAGGGTGCCGTGGCGTTGTTTCGATTGATCTAATTGTTTGGCTATGGCGAGGTTCGTATATCTTTATTACATACTATTTCGTCTCTATCTTTCACCCTCCATTTTCCCTCCCAGCTTATTATTGTTGTTAGTGACTGCTCGTTATTTTCCTTTCGATGTTGTATCATTTCCCGGTTATTCTGTCTGTTTAACCAATGTACGAATTCGTTGGGTCGAACCAGAAAGAAAGCCTCGTCCAATATTAGCCCTGCCTGTTTTTTTTCTTCTTACAGATAGCCTTGCAGAATGCCAGTAAGTAGCGTGACTTTCAGATAGAGCAAGTCGAAAATATAACTATTTAATATTTAATACTTAGTATTAGTAGTGACGGTGCAATCTATCTCCTTATGTAAACTATTCCCAAATATATCCATTGCAAACTTCCTAATTGGATTATTGCCTTTTATGTATCTGAACGGCCCTCTAGCCAATTGTTTAGCAGCTCGGGCTGGCCCTACGGCCAGCTGGACAGGCGCTGCATTTGGCTGCGCTTCAGTTGGACTGCCTTTTTTGGATGGCTTTTGACAGTTGGATAAGCGCTCTCAGCGTTTAGCAAGCGGATACCCCGTTGCCCTTAGAAAGGGATCAAAGCAGCGGAAAGCGCAGGCCTGTATAGAAAATGGTATATAAATCCTCTGGAATTTCGCACTCATGGCTATTCTGTCCCCTACACTAAGTATGTCGCGCGTTCGAGTAGGTCCCTCCAAGTCGCTCCCTGTTCCACCGTTAGCGGACATAGTACCTGGGACCATACATCAACGCAAAGGAATAGTAAACACGCGTTCTGCGCCTAAGTGAGTATAGTCAACCATGATCATCACTCTTTTTCTAACTCCCTCGTCTTGTCTTCGTCCAGCCCCAATAATGCAGACTCCATTCCTTTCCCTGCTGCAGAACGGAAAGCGGCAGCTTCCCGTTCCTTTCGCACAGAGCCTACTCCCGCCGGCGGGAGATTTTCCCTCGCGAGGTTCCGAGCCTGGCTATTCGGAGGCAGATCCAACAACCCTCCTCATGGAGATCTGAGCGCCGCGCAGACATGCTTCAACTGCCTCAAATATACGTTCGAGTGCGAGAGCGACAGTCAATTTTCACATGCGTGGCAGATGTGCCCGCTTGAGCCTTACATTTTTCGTCTCTTTCAATACGTGGGCGCTCAGAGCGCTTTCGTAGAGACCATCATTCTCTTCTTCCACCGCTACTTGACCTCCGGCGCCGTCAGCGAGAAGATGATCACGGACGGCAACATCCACGGGCATGCTGTCTTCATCGCAGCATTTATGGCAGCTTTTCGAATCCACTACGAAAGGCCGGGCACAGGATGGAAGAGCAGTGATCTGGTCTATGTGGCGCAACTCCCCTTGAATGTGTTAAGCCGTCTTCGAGGGGGATTCGAGCAAAAGATCAATGCATCTGGTCCGCTTAACAAGAATGAGAGCAAGACGCTGCGCCCAATTTTTCGAAAACTACGACAACAGACTGCATACCCAACAATGTTGGCGTATCCTATGGGACGGTATCATTATGACGCCGCCAACGAGATTACATATTACGGAATGATTTTCGACGCCAACGGCCAGATGCGCGTAAATGTCGCTCTATTTAAGCCTTTGTACGATATAGTACGTACATAGGAATGACCTTAATATGTAGCGTATGATGTCAAGAAACTTTGTTGCTGTGGCAAGTAATATGGAGATAACTTACACTTGAAAGTAGAACTTATGCATGTCGAAAGTCAATTTCAAATCGATTTTCTCCACATTTTGTGTGAATTTGCCCCACTGTCTCTAAGTAATTCGACCAGTACAAAATCAAAAGCAGCGTAATAAAATAAGATATATGAAGGGCGGCACAACGCTCTGACAACGCTCGTGCCACTCCACGGGACCGGAACGCGCGCGCCGCTTGGATGGTCTGTGCCCTATTTACGTAATGGGATCTTTCATGGCACACGACCACAAGTTTCTGTTCTCCCCACTACCTAGGGCTAAGCTAAATGGCGGGAACATGGCTTTGGGCATTCCTTCTTGCGGTAATTGTCAGTTATTGCTCTGCTGAACAGCAGATTCTGCAGGAGGAAAAGACCAGAGGTGGTGTGTTACGACGATTTAGCACTGAATCTGCAGTCCAATCTGTTTTGGCTGTTGCACAGGTATTTGACTCACTATATCGGGCGTTACCAACTGTACAATGTGCTTAGGAACATGATCTTGATATTTGGCACGCGACAGACGCCTTCGTGGACGTCTATTTCCCGCCGGATGCCCCTTTCCTACCGCAAGAATTGGCACAACTGCGTCACACTTCTACTTCCATATCAGTGAACGTACCTCCGTTGGCGTTATCACATTCGGCATGGAATATCTCTTCCTTGGAAAACACTACATTCCACGACCACTATCACCCACTGTCTGAAGTGCAATCGTTCATCAAGCAACTTGCCGCCACATATCCCAACATAACACGGCTTGTTAATCTGGGGCTAAGCGCTGAAGGAAGGGAGATGAATGGGCTCACTATCTCAACGGGCGCGTACAACGAGGGCGAGGAAGACGAAGAGAGCGGTGGTCGCAGAAAGAAAAAGGCACCTAAGAAGACACCCGTCGCACATGATGGGGAAAAATTGGGATTCGTCATTGTTGGTGCTCAACATGCTCGCGAGGTATGCATGTAGAGGTTTGACCCAGTTTTCTGTTACTGACCAACTTTTAGTGGATTGCCACTGCCGCCTCTACCTACCTTGCTCAAGCCATTGTGGCAAATTCGTCCGAGCACTACTCCTTATCAAAACTCTTGGACCACTTCGTACGTTTCGCGTCGTATTCCTCGTGTGGTTCTCATTTCTTTTCAAGGATTTTCACATCATTCCCATGCCCAATCCAGATGGCTATGAATATACTTGGGAGTCAGATAGATATTGGTACAAGAATCGCCAAGTCATAGGGCCCTACACGGAATGTGTTGGACTGGATATGAATCGGTATGCCTTATCAAACTATGCATACCTTGTCGCACGCTTATTTCTTCATTGTTTAGAAATTGGGCAAGTTCCCATGTTCGCAGTGCTTTCCCTGGCTAAATATAATCCAGGGATATAAATGGAGACCCGAAGCCACCGACAATAAGCAGTATCGACACCTTAATTCCCAAGCGAAACCACGCGTGCCTACAAATCCTTGTTCTCATTGGTACCCCGGAACTCGCCCATTCGAATCGCCCGAGGTCAACAATATTGCGAACTGGATCGCGACGTTGCCCAATGTCATCGCCTTTGTAGATTTGAGGAGCTACGGCCAAATGAGTGAGTTTTTGAATTTGACTGATGCATGCTTGCTCAGTCGTCGAAATAGTCTCCTCGCCGTACTCATATACGTGTAAACGCCTACCGAAAGATGCGGAGGATCAAATTGAGGCTGCACTGGGAGCATCGCATGCTATCAAATCTGTGCATGGCACAGAGTTCAAAGTCGGATCTTTATGCTCAACGCTATATCCTGCATATGGAAATATCGTTGATTGGATGTACGCGCGTGAGGCTATTAAATATTCATACGTCGCGCACTTGCGGGACACGGGAACGGTATGCCGAGTCTTTCAATTTTCCTTCTTCAATCTTTTTGACATATGTCCAATAGTATGGGTTTTCGCTCCCGGAGAAGTGGATTCGGCCCACTGGGGAAGAAACGGGAGGTATGATACAGTATATCGCGAAGTTTATCGCGAAACAGGCGAAAAGTGCGTAGAAATGGAATTATTTGACCTAAATAAACCGAACATGAAGCGGTGTTCTCGTAGGAACATTTTGAAATGATCTAAAAAAAAAACCCGCCGGCGCGTTGGTATCTGATGATGATTTGTTGCATCCCTATGTTTTCTGTATTTTCATTTGGTGCTTACTGTGATAGCTTTGTTAGTCTTGTAATTTTTGTTTGCGTTGTACTACATATGTAACACTGGTTCCCGAATTGCGCGGTTATGCGACAGCCAACTATGACGACGTGAATTCACCGCATTGAATATATTCAGGTGCATACGCGAAAGGTGTTTTATGTAATATATTCGTCAAAAGAGCTCTGCTTATTTTGGAGAAATATTCTATTTATACTGCGTAGCGCACCTCCAGGCACACACCATATTTAAATAATCGTCGGGATAGGCCGAACATGCCATCGACCCCATCATATGCATATGTTTCGTCTCTCCCATTCTACCATCAAGTTCATCAGCATCATGGGGACACAAACTTGTTGACTGGTTGACTGCATCCTGTACCGATTATCTTGGGAAAGACTTTTAAAATGCTTCCGTCGATATCGTTCTCAGGCAGATGTCGTTTAAGTTGCCATACCAGGTGAATCACTTGAAGCGCAGATTGCATGAATTGCTGACGGCGAAGTTGTAGGGCTCAAAATGGGGCAGAGCGGGTCTCCGAAAGGAAATCAGAAGAAACGGCAATTTTTGCTGAGATGATGCTCGAGATATGGCTGTTTGGCATTAGTTTTTCCTACTCTGGTCTTTCTTTTTGTGTGACTCGGGTACTATACGCGCAGGCCAGTACGTGTCTTCGCGCTCTACAGGCATTTGGGTGCTTACAAGTGATGAAACCCAAACTGACGAATTTTTTTGATAGAGAGGCCGATGTTTGATCTAATTTCGACACGCATAACGTGTCATGCGTCTTTGAAATGTACCATCGCCATAAAGCTAAGGTGAAGGAATAAAGTCGCACTTTTCTACGACGCTATTGTACTCAATCGCGCAATACGACAGACAACTCTCTCAGATTACCCAAAATCCAGACGGTACACTGACAAACTCTTTCAAAGGTCGTGTAAGTATGTCGTTTTATCAACGGACACTGATAGTCAGCTCATCATTGGCTAAATGAATCGAGATCTCAAGGAAGTCGCGAAGGTGCTGGCAGATCCTCAAATCTCTCAAGAGGTACCACATTGTCTTCTGAGCGCAGAAACTCGGGGCTTTTAAAAATTCCTTTTATCATCTTCGGATTTTCGGCAAGTTCTTTCCTGCTTTCGCCCCCCGTTCTCCAAATCCCTCCATATGTCCTCGATAGGGGCAGTGCGCGCATCTAATGCTGCTTTCGAGCACTCGAGGGACCAACCTCCGATCGCCATATTTGTTGGTGGAACGTCAGGCGTTGGCCAAGGCATGGCCGAAGTTTTTGCTCGAAACACGCACGGAAGAAGTCATATAATCCTAGTTGGGCGAAACTGCACCGGCGCAGAAAAGATACTTGCCCAGCTGCCTAATCCGGACCCAGGCCACTTTTCTAGGGAATTCCTCTACTGCGACCTCACGCACTTGAAGAATGTACAGGCCCTGACCCAGGACATCCTTTCAAAATATCCCAAAATCAATTACCTCGTCATAACTGCGGGATTCATGGCTCTCGGCGGCCGGAACGAGACGCAAGAAGGAAATGACAGGAAGCTGGCAGTGCACTATTATTCCCGGTGGAAGCTGATCCACGACCTCATTCCTGCCCTGAAAAGAGCGAAAGCTGGCGGGGAGCATGCATCTGTCATGAGCGTTCTCGCCGCCGGGAAGGGTGGGGCTATTGATGTCATACATCGCATGGATGATCTTGCGGTCAAGGATGGATACTGGATGATGAAACTCAGCCTCTTGGCGCCTACTTACAATGATCTGATGCTCGAGGTCTGTTTAGTTTTCAGTCTGATCCTACGTTTATTTAATGATCTTCCCTACAGTCCTTCGCCGAGATAGAGCCGAGCCTCCCATTTATTCACTCATACCCAGGCTTCGTGCGTACGACGATAATGGCGACTTCTCCCTCGTGGCTCTTCCGGACAATTTCCACCGCCCTTTTTACGCTGACGCGGCCGTTTTCGGTCAGCATGGAAGAAAGTGGTCAGTATATGTGGAATGGCATATATAACGTTGCCACCACCCCCGGGGCCTGGCGAACGGGCTACAACGGCGAAGATATCGGAAAAACCAGGTACTTCGGCGACGAGAATCAACGACAAAAATTGTGGGAGCACACCAAGGAAGTGATGGCTCGCTCGTTGGGCGCGAATGCCCCCCCAAAATAGCCCCCACGCCGCTATGTATAGTGGTAGCGGCTGCGGCGGTAAAAATCTTCACGCTTCTTCAACGCTTCTTTAGATTTACTCGCATGCTTCAATTCCATGTACATACATAGTACTGTAGTCCTGTAGAGACGAAGCCGACTGTTGTTGAAGCTGAAGACTGATGTAACCAAGATGTAACTGAATAGTAGATTTAGATGACTTAATTTTTTTTATAGAGGACGAACCTCAGACTGCTTCTTATTATACTCATCTTTTCAATTCGTCCACTACATAAGTTTGATCTCTCGAGGTTTCCCGGCTTTCACATTTGATTTGACATTTTTATCTAATCAAATTTGAATCAAATCCTTAAGGGCAGTGTTGCCGAGCCGTGTGTATACGCATAGTCGCACGGCCTCATGAATTGCCGGTGGCATGCGTACGCGTCTTCTCTTGTATTTATTTATTGAGCTTTCCCCAAGCTTCCACTGCTCAACGCTCAACGTTTAAATGAACCTGGCACTTGTATGAAGCTCCAGTCAAAACTTTCACTCTTGGTTCTCGCTAGTTCAGTTCTCCTCTTCTTCTTCTATCCTAAACTCTCGAAAGTCAGTTCTACGATGCCTTCTCTGGCGGCTACACGGGCGTCCAACGCTGCTTTCAAGCATTCCGTCACTGCACCTCCCGTGGCCGTGTTTGTTGGAGGCACCTCTGGTATCGGCCAGGGAATGGCTGAAGTTTTCGCGAACAACACCAAAGGGAACAGCCATATTGTCATTGTCGGTCGTAATCGCGATGCGGCGGAGAAAATTTTGGCCTCCATGCCCAAGCCAGAGTCAGGCGCCGTTACCCGCGAATTTGTCCGGTGCGATGTTACCCTGATGAAGAACGTGGCCACCGCCGCACAGGAGATCCTCAGTCGCCATCCGAAAATCAACTACCTTGTCATGTCTCCGGGCGTCATGACGCTGGCTGGACGCGACGAGACAACGGAGGGCATTGACAAGAAATTGGCGGTGCACTACTACGCGCGGTGGAAATTTCTAAACGATCTTTTGCCCGGACTGACGAAGGCAGCTGACGCGAACGAAAGGGTGGCCGTCATGAGCGTATTGGCCCCCGCTGCAGGCGGCGCTATCGACCTCGATGATTTGGCATTGAAAAACAGCTTTTCTGTGACGAGGGCGGCACTAGTTACGCCGACTTACAATGATATGATGATGGAGGTTTGTGTCTTTCTCTTGCAAGGCTTTTCTGTCGTTATTTACATGCTTCTGCCGCTTTCGTAGTCTTTCGCCGAACAGGAGCCCCGTATCCCCTTCATACACGCATCCCCGGGAGTTGTGCGCACCTCACTGGCCGCCTCATCTCCGTCTTGGGCGCTGCGGTACTCAGCTTCTGCACTCCTCCTCCTTGCCCGTCCATTTTCAGTCACTGGCGCAGAATGCGGAGAATATATGTGGAATAGCATCTACAACACTGCGATAAAACCTGGCGCGTGGCGGACAAATTCGAGGGGCGAAGACTTGAAGAAGCAAAGATATTATGGTGATGAGGCGCAGAGGAAGGCTGTATGGGAACACACAGTGCAAGTCATGCAGCATGCTCTAGCTTCCAAGTAGTAGAATGTATATTCTATCCCATCTTTACTACAGTGCTCGCTGAGTGCTCGGCTGTAAAACACAAATACTTAAAACACTGGGCCGGCTGCAAGTACATTTATTTTTATATAAGGAAAACTGAAAGCACGTTGAAGCCGATGCCAGCGCTTGTTGACATTTAAAACGTTATGTACTGCCCATAGATGTCGCGGAGGAAACGAGGACGCACGATGACGGCCGTCGGCGGCAGTCATAGCAGATCGAACGCGCGGCGGCACGGCTCTCGCCGAAGCTTTGCCGCGGTTACAGTCTCGCCTACTCTCGCCGAACCCGCTGTCACTGAGGCTCAGCCGAGGCAACACGCACTGCGATGCATGGTCGTTACCTGGGCGGCGTTGACGCTGTAAGTGTAGGTTGCCGATCTATTACGTTCGTGCCTCCCCTCTCTATAAAAGTCAGCCACCTCTGAAATTGCGCTCAAGACCTTCTCTCTTTAAAGATCTAGCCTTTTCATTGACTCCGAAATATGCCTTCGCTCGCAGCTATTCGCGCTTCCAACGCAGCGTTCAAGCATTCTACTACCTCACTACCGGTCGCCGTGTTCGTTGGGGGCACCTCTGGCATCGGCCAGGGAATGGCCGAAGTTTTCGCCAGCAACACCAAGGGGAATAGCCACATTGTCATTGTCGGCCGCAGCCGCGATGCAGCGGAGAAGATCCTGGCCTCCTTGCCCAAGCCGGAGTCGGGCGCAGCCGCCAGCCGCGAGTTCGTCCAGTGCGATGCTACGCTTATGAAGAACGTGGCCACTGCTGCGCAGGATATCCTGGGACGCCACCAGAAAATAAACTACCTCGTTATGTCTCCCGGCGTCATGACGTTAGCAGGACGCGACGAGACCACGGAAGGAATCGACAAGAAGATGGCGGTACATTACTACGCCCGGTGGAAATTCTTGGACGACTTATTACCTGGCCTGAGAAAGGCTGCGGATTCCGGCGAGAAGGTCGCGGTCATGAGCGTCCTAGGGCCGGCGAAGGGCGGTGCGATCGACCTGGACGACCTGGCCATGAAGAAGAACTATTCCGTGACGAAAGCGGCGCTTGTTGCGCCTACCTACAACGACTTGATGATGGAGGTTTGCGCTTCAAACATACCCCTTTCGATCGTTACTCATCTATATCGCTTTGACAGTCTTATGCTGAGCAAGAGCCCCGCATCCCCTTCATCCACGCTGCCCCGGGATTTGTGCGCACATCATTGATGGCCGCATCACCTTCTTGGGCGCTGCGGTGCTCATCCGCTGTACTTCTCGGTCTTACTCGACCATTCTCGGTCACTGGTGCAGAATGTGGGGAATACATGTGGAACAGCATCTATAACACCGCGACAACGCCAGGCCCATGGCGGACAGGCTCGAGCGGCGAAGATCTGAAGAAGGAGAGGTATTTTGGCGATGATAAGCAGAGGAAAGCTGTTTGGGATCATACGGTGCAGGTCATGAGAGATGCTTTGGCTGCTAAGTAAGGTGTACCTATATTTCTGTTGAACTTCATTGCGAACAACCCCTACCTTACTGACACTATATATTAATCCACTGAACGTCTATTCAGCATAAATTCTCCGTTCCCTCTCTTTCATTGCATTCATACTTGTATAGTTTATGGCCAAATCGATAACGCTTTGATGATTCCTGAATAGAATGTCAGCTCTAACAGCTAGCAACGCACCAGGGTTTAGTTTTACGACACAGCAAGTTTGGCAGGACAGTTGTCTATTTCAGATGGCAAATCGTGGTTCTACAAGCAAGAAATTTACATCTTTCAGTACAGAGACACTGGAGCAGTACAGAGTTCGTTTGCAGCAATTTATGTGTCAAGAAACAGCCTCTAACGTCCAGCAGGCTGGAGACGACCGCTAGTGCAAGACGGGTAACCGACAGGCGTACCCCCAACTGGAGCGGTGGCGCCGGCTGGATAACTCAAAGGAGTGCAGAACACCGTGACTTCGAGGGACGGGGTATCAGCAGGAGTACCGTCGACCTAGAGAGCAGCCGTCAATATCCGTCTGAAAATATTATTCCGGGCACCTCACCTTCTGTGCCTTCCAATATAAGTTTGCCGTCAGATATGCAACCACGCCCGCCGGGTCCAAAGAGCTGAGGCCCGACAGCTTGGATATTCCGCGATTGAGGGGTATATAGCCTTGTTCCACGAACTCGCTCTGCGACGCGCAGTTGGCACAGTTGCTGACGCTCTCGTTGACGAGGATACAGTATGTCCCGGCGACTCTAGGGCTGAGGTTCCACTGCTTGGGGTCGGAGGGCACCGTGCCGAGGAAGAGCACAATCTGGAAGGAACACCCGACCTCGAACTTCTTGACGCGGATGCGGGCGGTCCAGTCCCATTTTCCATGAGCGGGGCATTTGGTCGAAGGTGCAGGTGTCGGGACCTGGGGTGCGCCGGGAATTTGCGGGATTGCGCCGTACGTACCGGACGCGCCGTACAACATATTGACCTTCGCGGCAATTGCGGCTTTGACGGCTACCGCGTTTTTCAGGTCGAGGCCGTCGAACTCTGGATAAGAGTACCCAAGGGACTGAGTGTTCCCGACCTCAGCGGATGTCCAGAATGAGGTTTTTGTCTTCCAGAAGGGAGACAAGGCTGTTTGATAATGTTAGATTTACACGGAGTATGATACGATATTCATTGACATACGGGTCTTGGTATCTATGAGAGTGTTCTCAGCAATGGTAGCGGTACCATCGGCGGAATCGCCGGGAGCCACCCAGACCCCAGGGTGCAAGGCCGACCAGAGGGAGATCATCCTATCGACATTGGCGTGATGCAAGAAGAAGATAGGGTCGAACGCTGTAGGAATTATGCATCAGAAACTTTTGAAAATGGCGCAAAATGGGGGGGGGGCAAACCAGCAACGTCGTTGTTTCCCATATGGCCGCTCAGTCCGGGAACACTTGTCGCACCAACCCTGTAGTGCGTACCGTTGTGGATACCCTCAAGACTAGTGGAAGTAACAGGATTATCATCGAGCTGGGTGTTGCTGAATTTCTCCCATGAGGTTACACGTGTCAACATGGTGTACGTGTTTTCTTGAACATCTTCTACAGCAGCATTTAAGACGCTATGGGAATACGAACGTGAGTCGAACAGTAAAAGGCAAACCAGCAATGAGATATACGAACTTAATCAACTCCGGGACGTTGCTCTGAGCGCCAGCGTCTGTGCTCATTGGACGCCTGAGCGTGGTAGGCCATACCCTGTAATTTCCCTCGAAATCATTTATCTCATTGGGCGGGAAAACGAAACTGTAAAATGGATTATCGACCTGGCGCTTGGTACCGTTCATGTCGGTGATGGTCACGCGATTGGAAGAGATAACCTCGGAAGGAGGAGTTGCGTGGATCGCCCAGTCCCAGTATGGAAAACGAATGGTTCTAGCTGCCTCTTTCCAAGCAGCAGTGTTGACCTTATAGGTATTAGCGATCTCCACTGCGCGCTTCTGGAGCACTTGCTGGAAATAAGATGTGAATATGTGGGACATTTTAGTTCTGATATAAGGGATACACACTTCCAAAAGCATCACATAGGGCCTGTGCCAGGTTGGGAACAGGGTGGAGCCATGAGTGCAGTATCCAAGGTATTTACCGGCATTGTCTGAAGCAGTCGCGCCACTCCATGCCTCGTGAGGACGGCCGTGAATGCCACCAATTTGGAAGAACGACTCGACATTGTCTCGAGAGTATTGGTTAATCATATCTACATTGCAGGTAAAAAAAAATAAGCCAGGAACATATATCGAGAATTGGAACGTACTTAGGGCTTGAACGTAGAGAGAGAAAAATTTCTCGTTCTTGACGAAGTCGTGTATCTCGATGCGATTGCAAGGATTACCGGGGACGCCAGTGACCAAGTAGTGGGCGTCTTCCTGTTTTCCAGGTGCACCGGCGGGCTCAAGACTATGGGCGCCAGAGTTGCTAGGCGCAGTTCCAGAGGCGGGGGCGCTCGGCGCACCAGCTGGCGCACTGGGGGCACCGGCGGTTGCATTGCTTTGACTACCGGAGTAAGGAGACATTTCAATCCAAGTGAGCTTCGTCAGAAGAGAGAGCGATACCATACAGCGGTAGTGTATGTGCCCTTTTATACTGTCCAGTAGTGGTAGATCGGCCCCTTGGATCAGTATCTCAGTCGGGGAAAATGGGGTACCTGTAGCATCATAGCTCTCAATATCAACAGGAGCCAATTTCGCGAGTTGTGACTAGCGACGCCTGTCATGGGTCCGCAATGGAACTTCGTTTATCAAAGCATCTTTTGTTCATTCTTCAGATGAACGGCGTTGTATACAAGCCAGCGTCTTTTGGGGAACTAGCTTTGGTGGCCGCCTTTTGATACACGAGTCGGGGGCTATCAGTCGCCGTGAGGTAGCAAGCCAAAGAATCCCAGCGTAGACTTCGAGAACATTACATAGATTCCAAAGGATGAGTTTAATACATAAATAGCTGTTAACGAGTGGCTCATACCCGTTATATGCCAATCTGCATTCAACTTTTCCTAGCACAGGATGTATCAAATACAGACGAAGCAGCTGTGTATGTATTATGGACGCGCCAGGAGAGGTGACTGGCACACCTTTTCAGTTTCAACAAGGGCCGCTATCCAAGATAACGTGTCAAATTCAATGACTGGTCACTGTACTCCACCCGGCCATTGAGCGTGACCAGTCGAATTGACAGATGTGATGGAAAGAAGACTGCAAGCAGAATGGGTACTTGGAAGGGCAATTGAAGAAGTTAATACGGAAGGTGGATAGACCAATGGAAGCATAGCACAATGAAAAGTTGTATCCAGCAGATGTAGCTAGTTTGTGGTCGCTGGTGGCAAGAGTCGGAAGAACTTTCTATACTCTTGCCGACTTCGGAGCAACGTCGGAGGGCGAAATAAACCCAGCACGTGACCATGTCGTTGGCTTCGAGCCGAGAGAATATACAGGATTTGAGAACTCCATTTTGGGCCCCATGGACTCCATGGAGTCACGTGAGGTGGGCCGTGGACCGTGCGGCGCGCGCCGCGCTCAGCGGTGCTTTACAACGCGTCCGAGTCACTATCCCCCGTCGCATTTGGTCGAATGCACTCCTCGTTCACAGCTGGTGGCTGAAGACATTATGTGCGTTATTAACATATTATGCAAACCTCCGAGGGCATTGAGGCACAGCACAGCGGCAGCAGCAAGTGCTAAGGAGGAGCGCGCTTCCCCTTGTGAACCGTACCCCCCGCCGCCCCCGGGACCGGCGCATCGTCTCTGCTACCGGAGGTGTTTACGCCGCTCACATTGTACACAACCACACGGCGGGTATCCATACACCAAACGACTGCTCCCTAGGACAAGAAAAGCTTGGCGAGTTCTGCGAAGGCGGCGGCGAGTGGTAGGGGCGATAACTGCCGGACGGTCAGAGAGCGCTGAGCGGGAGAAGCAGCGAGGCTGACAGAAGCGGATGTGAATACCTTGCTAGCTCTAAGCTGTGCGTACACCTCCTATATGGTCAGGTAGCATTTTCTATAACATTTATTATCAAATCCTGTGTCCTGTTGTACCGGCGGGTTGAGTGAAGTATTGGAATACATATATTGCTTCAAGGTCCCAGTGGACGCGCTCACTTGCAACACTGCGCCCGGCGGCGGCGACCCACCGCGCTGAGCGCTCGCCGCCGCGTCAAATCACACGGTCCCTCGTGACTCCATAAACTCCATGAACTCCATGGAGTCCATGGATGGATTTCTCAATTCCCGGATGCTCTCCGAGCCGAAAAGCCAAACGAAATGCATGACGTAATTCTCTAATTTTAGAATGATCGACAACTTGGCACCATCGACCTCGGATGCACACTCTGTAGACAACCATTGACAGTTTCGACAATTATGTATACCGGGTTTGAATTTTTTTTTGGGGGGGGGGATTATTCCTGAAAAAATTATAACATTATATGATTTAAAGCAGATAACAGTGGTAATATTAGTCTGGATTTCCGAATAGTTGGTCACCTCGATGATTCCTGTAAGGAAAATGATTTTTTCAGACCGAACGTCGCGCTTCTGCAATCAATGGGGTCCGTCCGCGATCTCGGTCGTCACGTATCAATGTAGCCTCAGTGCTTGATCGCAGCAGATCTTCCAAGTGGACCCGTACATTCGCGATGGTGTCAGTGGATTCCGGCGGTGGAGTCCCTGTCTTCGTGACAGTCCTCTTGAGTCCCTCAGCTATGGCGCCCCATTTGTGGTGCTGCTTTGACGCCACGGCATCTGATAGCCATGCAGCGCCGGCGATATGTTTTGGGTCTGGAATCCAGACGCGCTCAGAGATCTTGTACCAAGATAAATCATTAGAATCTAAACAGGTTGTGTTTCCATTCAGCAACATAACGGTCACGAGGGATAGATAGACTAACGAGGAAGGGTAATCTCTGTGAGGGAGAGACAAGCTTCGCCCCATTCCGTCACGGTAGATAAATCCTCGTCAAGGCTGCATGAAATGTTACCCATCTCCCAGTAATCAACACAATTGATCTCTAGCCTCTGTAGCCGGGGGAAGCGGATGAGGCAAGACCGTATGGCATCGAGATATGTCTGTGGCCAGTATTCTGTTAATTCGCCGTCGGTCACCGACTGTGCTATAAATAGCTTACTTGGGTAGGCCTCGAGTCGACGAGAAGGATGTTGAAGACGTGTAGGGATAATATCCCAGGGAGACGAAGAGATACCATTTCGATCAAGTCCAGATTCCAACCTCTTCTCCGGCAGCTAAGCAGAGCAAGCGTTGCGCTGCTCGAGCGCTGCAAGACCGAGAACGCCAGATCGGGATCCGTGTCCATAATGTTCCAGTTAAGTATAGCTGCTCGAATTATGCACGCGGTGCCCAGGCATGGGACGCCTTGAACGTTGCCAGCGAAATACTGTAGTCGAGGAAGATCTAGTGTAGGGAGTGGGCAGTCTTGCTCCGCCGATTTTGAGGTATTCTCGTTGGGGGATATTTGCAAATAAGTGATCTTGGGATGGCGATTTAGGAAATCAATCAGTCGGATAGACGGTGTAAGGTAGCACTCAAATTGGCGGAGGGCGGGAAATATGTGTTGATTAAGGAGTGTAACAAAGTAGGGATCGTGTACCAACAACTTGAGGGTATGTAGTCCGGATGGCACGGTAAGCGCTCTTTTAATAATCGAATAGTATGCCGACAGTAATGAATTAGATGAGGCCGAATAATATCTGCGCGTATGCTTAGCAAGAATTAATTTCCGACAGAATGAGACCTACGTATAACTGATCGAAAGAGATCTGACAGCTTTCGCGGCACTTGGATTTGCAATAAGCGTTTTGCAGCAGGCAATAACGACAGCTGGCGAGCCCAGAGAGACATTGCGATACAGTGGGCGCAGTGACAAGGCGTGGAAGAATCTGCATACTCGAGAAATCGCAAGCTGGGTTGATATTGGTGAATACTGAATAAAAATCTCCAAAACTTCCAGGGGGAGCCGGACGATCGTCGACGATGGTGCGGCCGCAGACTTCATGACACAGGATTAGGCCCTTGGGAACATGGCAAAAATCGGATTTATGCGGTCAACGAGAAAACCCACTACGGCCCCCCTTCTGGTCAGCGCGCTTCTGCTGAACACGCAGGATACAAGAGGCCAGCGCAAGTTCGCTATTTTGGCTTGCTATTTTGGCTCCTGAACGCGTGGCGCACAAATTTTTCGCGAGTGTACCAGGCCTGAGGATTCCAAATGGGAGATGCTGCCAGTGAGAAGCTGAAGCAACTTGAAGGTAGAGTCCTTTGGCAGAAGGGATCCCTTGATATACAGCGAGCAGAAGCTGGGGGTACAAGAACGCCTTCAAGCTCGTATGGCACACAATACAAGAGGTGCCCACGGATGTCACATTCCCCTGATCACACCACCGCGTCTTGACAGGTTTCCATGGAAGTAGTCTTCCTCTATTGTTCTTTCCTTTCTGATCAATCCAACGAGAACAGGGTCTCGGTGATTACTCTCCCACACTTCCAGATACATAGTAGGCCTACAGTTTATTAACACAAAGGAGACTACAAAAATGGTTAATTATAATGTAGAGAAGGATGTCACTTGTTCTAGATATTTTCGAAAGTCATGGACTTGAAATTGTAACTACTGTTCAACGCTGTTGGTCACGGTTCGCTATTGGGAGTTGATTGGGAGCAAAATGGCCGGTGAAAAATCTGTATTTTATTCAAATTATACTCGTTGCCTGATATTTGGTGTCAACGTCTATTTTTCGTGTCCCTTGGGAGCGATTGGGGCCCTCTTTCGGTGAATCTGGGGAGACTTCAAGGAGAATAATGTTATTTCTCCTTTCGAGTGCCTTTCGAGGTGTATCCCATTGCACGTGATGAGAATTCTTGACCCAAAATAGCATTCTGTTTGGCTAAGAATCGTATTTTAAATACTGATTTCGCCCGAAGCACTCCGCACGTTGACTATTCTCTCCCAAGCAATGCTCGTCGCGCTGCCTTTCATCTATGAATACCCCATCAAAGTCCAATTATCGATTCTTCTCTTCTTCCTTGTCATAAGTTATGTTAACCGCCGTGCAAGAATAGCGGTAGGCTCACTCGCAGGCGCCTATCTTGGATTCAAGATTCTTGCGCCGGTCATGGGATGGACGTTTTTCCTATTCAAGGCTGTCGCATGGTTTGGATTCTACATCTACTTCTTCCAAAAGGCAGTGCGCTACGCGATTACCAGCTTCGATTACATTTTGGGAGATGGGCTCGAGTCGCTGATACGGGAGTTGGACAAACACGGTCGATGAAGGAATGTGTACTTCGGCTGTAAAGGTGCGTAACGATATTTCTGTCGAAGGTATCTTGTAATTCACCTGTAACTCGACGCATTTGCTCCCTTAAGGCGTTGATTCCCTTGCACGAAACGAACCTCACCTCGCGTATGGGTCCTGGCGCACATCTATCCCAGCTCAGCCAATACATTTCTTGTTTGACCGTCGCGAAACCCGGCGCTCAAGAGTAAATTGCTGGAGTCTGGCCCAAGCAACCACTTTCCGTGCCAGAATCTTATACCCATGTCTTGTTACACTTAATATCGATGTCCAAACTGCCGGTCTGTGGTTTTGTCTTCGCATCGATATTACCAGGTATGTGAATAATACGTCTTTGTGGCAAGTGCAAAACTGACGAAGGTAGTAAAAGAATAGTACCAGTGCACGAATACTTATTTCTCGGGCGTTCTAATGCGTACAATCTCCCCAAAAAGCTCTGCTGCCAGGCCCCGTCGCGGTGGCATTTTTGTCCCGTACTTCTTGACACTTGTTGTTTGCTCCTGATTGTTTCGGGATCATACAACTTCGCTGCGAATCTTCGATAACAACACGCCCTGTGAATCTACCTGCTCCCGAGGCTCCCGAGGGCTAAAGCGCGTCCAACAGATCCTCATTTGTCCCCTGAGTCCTTTAAACCTTTAAGCAGGTACGAATATTTATTCCGGCGTTGCAGGCGGTTACATAGACGCTGACAATGTCGCTGAACTAGATTTTTGTAGGGTTTTAGGCCTATGGTCATTACTACAAAACTGTTCAAACATGATTCAGACTGATGTTTATCGCCGCAATCCACTATACGATAAAGGCGGAGCACTCCCGTATATATTTTTACAGAGCCCAATCCACCGAGGGATGATCGGAGCGCGCTGTCGGCCGATTGAGAAGTGCATCGGTATGGCCATCCTCCGAGTCGTTAATATCATGTAATCACACGCGTTGATAGACGCGGACAATCATTTCATTTACAGGAACATCGTGGCCCTGACCGCTGATTGCAGTGATTTGCAGTGCTACATACTTAGTATGCTTTTATCCGTTCCGTCCTGGTAATGATTTCTCGGCCAGCTTGCGTATTCCTCCAAGTGGTTGTTGGCGGTAGTACCGGCCGGTAAGGCGGCATCCCGTTTCCCGGCGCTGGCGGGGCGTCATAGCCTTCAAACGCCAAATACAACCGATGTTTCCAATATCGTCAGGAACGCAGCGTTGCATTTGGGGGGGGGGTAGGATTCATCTATAAAACCTGATGCAACTTTCCATTGCAACCCGTCCCATATTCATCTACGAAGCTTGAGCTTGACTACCTACCTGCATCTCCCTCAGCATGTCTGCTCAATACACCATTCCCGATCTTCTCGCCAACTGGCCGTGGCAGCGAGTGACCAATTCGATGCTTGACGAAGTTCGGGATGAAGCCAACGAATGGGTCATGTCGCTCGGACTGTTTGAGCCCGCGCAATTCAAAAAATTCAAGGCCTGCGACTTCAGTGCGCGAGCAACTCATTCTAGTCGTATCTGCGATCTCACATTTGACCTCAGATCTTTTGGCATCATTTATCGGCCCACTGGAAAGTAAAGGTTCGTCCCGCATTACTGCTGTGTCATCACGTATGTGCTTATTATATCTGCAGAGCATCTACGGGTGGCATGCGACTTAATGAACTTCTACTTTGCATTCGACGAATACACGGATGTGGCCAATCGTGAGGAGGCAAAGAAAATTTCACAAGGTGTGATGCACGCCTTCAAAACCAGATCCGCGGAGCCCTCGTCAAGCAAGATAACGGAGATGGCCAGACAGTAAGCGAATAACGCAGTGTATCGTACTGCTGCTCACATGCTCTATGTATAGGTTCTTCAGAAGGACAGTGGACGTGGTAGGAGAGGACAGCCCCGCCATCAACCAATTCATTACCGACTTTGACACTTATACCACGGCGGTCATCCAAGAGGCCGATGATCGTACCGAGGGCACCATTCGCAACGTCGAAGATTACTTTACCCTTCGCCGCGACACTTGTGGAGCAAAACCCAGTTTCTCGTTTTTTGCCCTTGGCCTGAACATGCCGACGGAAGTGTTTGAGCATCCTTTGATCATGTCATTGGTGGAACGCGCGACCGATTTGATAGCAATAGTGAATGTAGGTTGCAAACCTCGACCACACACCCGATTTTCTGCTGACAATTTATTTGTAGGATATGCACTCATATGGACTTGAGCGAGCGCGTGGCCTTGACGGACACAACGTTGTCACGTCAATAATGTACGAGCACCAGCTCGACCTGCAAGGCGCCCTCCATTGGCTAGCCGGATACGCGGAAGATACAATCGCCAAATTCTTATCTGAGAAAGAGCGCTTGCCGTCATGGGGCCCCGCTGTCGATGTTTCTGTCCAGGAGTTCGTCGACCGCCTTGGACGATGTGTTCGAGGGTACGATGCATGGAGTTATGAGACGAATCGGTACTATGGGAGTCACGGGCTACAGATTCGCCAGACGAGGCAAATCACACTTCCTAGTAACGACTCGGGGTATATAACCAGGAAACAGATGGGGGTTAGTATCGCATAGATATGCCAGGAGGTATTTATTTAACTCTACTTGGACAATGTCGATCATAGATATTAAATCATTAGAGACAGTACCTACTTTAAAGAATTTATTGTAATTCTTATTGTAATATATTTACTTGTAGTTTATCTTGAAGGCATAATTTTATTTAAAGTAGCCAAGGCACTTTTGCTCTGGTAATTGGCATTTATAACGAAATTGTAACGAGGACGTGAAACTTGTGGGTGCCACAGTCTGCCACTGACTTTTAGTTCTCACGTTTATGTGGTTTCAAGAGCGCCGCCAAATAAATATGTAGCCGTTTCCTTGCTCTTCGGCCGCCGTTGGGCCGTCGTTGGGCCGCCGCGTGCGTTCAAACGTTCAACTTCAACGCAACTTCAACGCGTTAGTCGACATTCTCCTTGCTTTTTGACTGGCTGTTTTGTCTCTGTCTCGTTTCAAATTCTATCGCCATATCGGCAAGAACATTTCCTTTATCACTCGCCGAGACTCCGAGGTAGAATTGAACAATACGATGGACGAAAATGCCCTAATACACGCAGCGTGACACGCTTGCCACACAACTGCCACAAGCCTGCCAGCAGCTTCCTGACTCTCTGATAAATACTTGCTAAACGATCAGCAGTAGGTCCTTGTCTCGTGGGCATCTTTTCAACGATCCTTGTTCGACCGTATCTCTTGACGAATTTTATATTTAGAGTGCCCGTTTTTCGTGAATCACAACCCGAGTGCGGTGTTCTGGCTCGATCCGCCGGGCCTCGTGTGCATGGCGAAATCGCGAAGTATGAAGTTGGATCCATTCCAGGAATGCACAGCTGATGACGCTCATGCTTCATATACCCACACATGTGCGTAAAGCATTCGTCGTTCCCTTTACTATAACATCTCGTCTTTCGTCAAAACACCGCGCATATCTTGTGAGTTCTGAACTACATCCCAGATATTCTCTGCATTAACTTACTATGATGTCTAGCCGTACTATGACAGACCATGTAGAATATTCCTCGTCTAGTCAAGCGCATTCCATGGCCCGAAATTCACAATACAGCACTCAGTCTTGGGTAAATTCTAATCAACGGATCTCCTCTGTGCCTCCACCCCAACCAGTCAACCTTCCAACACCCGTTCAACCTCTTCGTCCTCTTCCAAATCCCCACAGGGCGAGTAGCTTCCATGCACCGCATGCTCTCCGTGTGGTCAACAACGCCCCGGCGCCTCCCACAGCGGAAGTCAATGTCATGCTCCGTCGGAATGTCTCTGATTCGGAAACTGCTACGTCAGCCTCTCCAAGTCCTCGACCCAGGAAGAAGTCTTTTGTAGGTGGCTTTGTCAAAGGAATTCGCAAGCTTCCTCGAGCTATGTTTGGGTATGGTGCGGGCGTCGGAGGGAAAAACAGACGTGATAATACCGCCGCATTTGCCATGGATGGAACTTCGGTCAGTGTCGCGGATAGTACAGGAAACACACTGCCGGACTACAATTCCAACCCTTCATCACCTGCAATCGCGGTTGGACCTGGTCGCTCCGGTTTGCAGAAACAATTTATACCGAAAATGGTCAACATGCAACCAACTATCCCCGAGTCTCCTCCCCCCGACGTGGTGAGATTGGACAGTCAGAGAAATTCTGGGAACCCGAGCCTCAGGGTGACCCCGCCCTCCGGAGATTACGGCGACAATGTCAACTTCTACGAGGAGACCCGCTTACCTCAGCATCGAACTAGTGACCATTATGAAAACCCTGCCGATAGGACAACTGTTATGCTTTTCGAGACACAACCTCGCCATAGCGAATACAATCGACTCGTCCATACCCCCGTTCCCCAACAACGGACTCCGAGCCCTGGTCTGTCATATGTTAGCTCCGAGCCTCTCGCCCCACCTCGCCCGACATCCTATCATAGCACCCATACCGCCATCCGTATTTCTCCACAGGCGGACACCGCCTCGGATGGTCCGTCAGATCAAGAAGTAACACCACGCCCAGCTTATGCGTCCCCTGCACCCAGGAGAGTTACGTCTCATTCCGTGCTTGCTGGAGCTCCCCCGATATCGTCGTCAGCACCACACTCCCAAGTCCAGACACCTCCACCTCATCAAATGGTCCAGGCTACCGACCCCGGTGGCCCTCCTGCAGAGGCGATCGGATCTCCGTTGAGTGTCCGCCCAGAACCCACGAAAGATTATCGCAAAATGTCCCCCCTTTCTTCTCCTTCCCCGACATCGCGAGACACCTTAACCACTGCTACATCATTTTATGACCCCTCGTTCACCTCACTCAATCGAGTTGAACGGTTTTTCAAGACACTCTATAACATGCCCTGGGTCTCGCACAACAGGGTTACTGTAGACTATCTTCCGGGTGAAGGGGCCTCGAAGCGACGGAGGCGTAGAAGCAAACCAATGAGCTCGTGGTATCATTCGATGTTTCAGAACAATTCTCGGCGGAGCAGTGTCAGCCTTGATTTGCTCAGTAGTGGTACGGGAACTGGGACCTCGCCCAATGCTAGTTTACGCGCGAGCATAGCACTCGCTCTAGGTTCGCCGCTTTCCAGAACGCGACACCACAGACACTCTTCTGAAAAACCCAAGGAAAGCCGACATCAATCCCGGCGACACCAGGCCTCCCGTCGCAATCAAGGCCGCCACCACGACTCACGCAAACGTGAACGACGTACTATGACGTCTATGGCAACGTCCACTAACACGAACGCGGATGTACAGCACGAAGCAACCAAGCACGCTTCCAGCCCCCTTATTCCTACCGTGTATCCGTTTCAGTACCCACCCTATCCATATCCTGCATTCTCCTCATTTCCTATGCCGGTTCCTGCTCCGATACCCGTCGATGCTGCTCACCCAAACGACCGGCTAGAAAAATCTCCGCGGGGGTCTCGTCGGAAGAACCATCAGCAGCATAAGCAGCCAATGATGTACGCCTCCCCCCCGGGATACCCTCCATACCAGCCCTTGGTGGGCGCGCCGCAGGTGTTTCTCCTGTCTCCGGCCTCGCCTATGCAGGCGGGCGGCGGTCTTCCAGCCGCGCTGGTGCCTGGAGGCGTTCACGATGGACACGTCCACGCGGCGCAGCCGGTAGGTCAGCAGCAGGCGCAGCGTCAGCCTACCCCAGCTGGACAAGTTGGCACGCAGAATATTCCTGGGGCATTTTGATCGCTCTGCCATCCGTCGAATATTCTGTGGGCTGATTTCGCCCGCAGGCCTACAGTACTACTTCCGATGCCTTCGTTGGATGAGTAATTATGTATATGTAGTAGGGAAGGAGCCCAATTATCTATACCGGACTATATTCTTTGCAAATGTCCCTTTCGTGACTATTCACCATCAAATACCTACTTGTACAAATGTTGTACATTTCTAGTTTATTTCGCTGATCTATTTTGGGAAAAGTACATCACGATCTACGCTGCATTATTGCCGTCACTGTCAGTGTCACTGAGCACATGAGCGCTGCCCGAAAGGGATGGCGTTCATCTCGAGGGCGAACGACGTTATCCATCCACCTTTCGTCTAAACCACCATGTCCCATACCACTACCAATAAAAACCTCTGGGAATGGACGGCTCGCATCCGGTCTCGCCAGTGTGAGCTTGGATCCACCTACATGGTCATCGTATTCTTGGGCAATGTCCCCAAGGACCCGGAAGAATGGCTCAGCTGTCCGGAATTTGTCGGGAAGCACTCAGTCCTCGTCAGCGGACGCAAGTACACTCGCCAGAATCAGGGTGACGATACCACTGAAGGCTTTGTGCATCTCACCAATGCCATAATCAAGCGCTCCAGACTGGAGTCCTTGGATCCGAAGGACGTTGCGCCGTACTTGAAAGAGAACCTCAATTGGGGGGTGCAAAAGGTAAGTCCAGGAGCCATGATGCAACTTTGCGCAGATTTTAAGATCGCATAGGCCGATGGGTCTGTTCAGGATCTGAAATCCCTCGAAATCGTCGTCTTTGGAACAGTAATGACATATCCACCAGGTGGAATGTTCCCCGTTCCCGGGGAGCGTCAGCGTTTTGACAGTATCACATACGGGCGTCCTGGAGGAAGCCGTGAATCTTCTAATTTTGAATAGATCAATGGTTGCAAAACAAGAGAGGGAATATACTTACGCCAAGAGGTATTGTAAAACAATGTGTATCTAGTTTTCAAGGCGCTCGATTATCAAAGCTCGTGTTACAGTCCGTGTACTGCTTTGGGATGACGATGTCGGATGGACCGACAGCAGCCTTAGAAAGGTGTTCGAAGTTTATTCAAAGAAGTGCCTAGGTAGCGTCGAATCGCTCTCTGAGCAATGAGAAGATTATCCATTACAAGCTCAAAGCACACTTGATGCTTTGAGGTAGATCGAATGCTCACGCGCTCACGGCCGGAGTTGGCTACTCTCAGACCGACAGCTCCCCAAGAAATTATGGAGGGACCTTGACTATCAGACAAGTAAAACAATCGGTACTCGGAAATTAGGGACCGATCCGCCGGCTAGAATTGCCTCCGTTCAGTTGAGGCTCCGAGTCCGCGGGCGCCTAAATTTCTGCTGGTCAAGTCGCGCGGTAATACATTGTCAGTTACATCCGGCTGCCATTGTGTATCCAGCTCCAATCGCGTGCCAGCGTAGAATTGAACGAATGAATTGTGAAGGTACTGCAACAACCATATGAATCATGATGCATGATGGATATCGTAATAACCAAGTAATAACAGAAAGGAAAAAGGTCCGTGTATCTATGTCTATTGTAGTTGTCGCTTATGTTTGCTCGCGCGTGGCCGATTTCTCTTCCGAGGAGCCGTAGGACCTTAACGGAGACCTATTGACCCTTAGGCTCGATGAGCTGAGGCCACGCCGAAAGCTGGGATGATGCGGAGACAGAGATGTTTTGTTTTGAATCCACCCGCTAGCAAGCTTTTTCCATGCTTTATCCATGATGTGACCATACCGTCGTAGAGTATCCAGGATAAGTACAAAGTAAATCATACCCAAACCGAGTACTGCTGAGATTGTAACCCGAGGAAAAAGTGCTTGGGACGATTTGAAAGTCCATGCGTGCTCCTCTGCTATTCCTATTCTCCAGACAAATGCCATGATGCATGCGATGAATAGAACCACCGACCTGTGCAATCGGGGATGTGACATCGATCAGAAAGAGTGGCTAAATATTGCAGGAAACAACTCACCATGCCAACCATGCTGCTGGCATTGACAGAAAAACCCATACGTTCCATATAAGACATGTAGTCGATCGTTGAGCCTCCTATCGTAATTTCGTGAATCAATACCAGTCAAATCCTCCGTTCAAAACTTGAAGGACTCACTGCTGCCCACATTGCTGCTTTGGATACCTTTTTCATGGATCCAAATTGTATAATATAAAGGCAGCCGTATATGAGGCTCATGAGGGCGCAAATCATGGATATTAGCGAAAGATAGACCGTGACGGGGTCGTTGATCGCGGATTCTATTTGCAACAATGAAAGGATTGCACTGCCGATGGGGACCATTCAATGCGAAATTCACAAAAAAATAGAGTGGGGTACGTACGAAAGAAGTAGGACCGATACAATATTCAAGGTTCTCCACTCACGCATCAGCGACTCAACGAACAATTCCCATGTTTTTTGAAGGTTCAAATAAGCCGTGTTTGGGACCGGTGGCCCAAATCTCCAATTATGAGAGGCGGTAATGTGGCGGTGCTGCTCCGACTGTGTGGCATGTTCTATAACTCCTTGCTTGATCTTCGGGAGACTTAACTCCGCTGCCTCGAATATATGAGCGACCCTTGAGAAATACATAGAAGGAAGGCAAAGAAGGAAGTACAGGTAAATTTGTCTTGGAAGGGTGTCGAGGACAAATGCAATGATATACGTCCTAGTGGAAAAAATGTTTCGGTTCTCTTTTGTGCTGGAAGATTTCGTGCTGACAGATTTGGAGAGTGGTCCTCCATTTGTATTCTGACCTCGAGAAGTAAAACCCGGTCGTAAACGAGGGCCGGGTGGCCGTTCCAATATGGGAGTGGGCCTAAGATAGTTGTGGTTGGTCGAAATCAAGAGGGTGGTGCCACTGTCAGTAGTGTTCTCGTTCTGAACCGTGTGATGATCGAAGGCGGCCGCAGGGGGAGGGCGTTGCACGCCGCCGACAATGGTTTGCGAGCCGCTCGTTCCTCTAGAGTGAGTGCCTACTATGGGCACTTGTAGCCTAGGAAGCGGAAATGCAAATGATCCAGGGTCAGAGACGCGAAGATTTTCTGTATTTCCCTGCGTCGATAAATTCCCTTGAGAAGGTCTTTCTACGTCGAGATAATCTCGATGCCAGGGAGCGCGGTCCAAGTGGCTGTAGTTGGCGCTCGGGGAAGTTCTAGTGGGTGATGGATAGGGCCAGGAGTGACGTCCCTCATGGGATAATATGTCGGGGACAGCTGTAGGATAGGAACTCCTGTAATTGACTGTGCGCGACCTAGAGAGCTTGCCAATATTATGGTCCGCTGCTTGATGTTTGCGAGGATATTGTAGCGGCATTGTCGTCGATATACGAGGATCGTGCGGAGAAAATGAATACTCGAATAATTCGTGAACCTCTGGCGTCACAAGAGAAGAATGAACGTTGATAGAGTTATTATCCAAGGGGCCGGATGAAGTAGGTGTCCCGGGGGGAGACGAAGCTTCCGGTATGATATGGCGAATACTATACATGAGCGACGGCTTCCACGGATCAATAGGTGCGTAAGGAACGTCTCGGTAGGCACGAGAAACTAGCTGGATTCCCCATATGTCGGAGCCGGGGGACGATGGTCCAGACCATCTGGAGGTCCCAGCAGAGCCGTTAGATTTCTTACTGTTGGTCCTGTTGGATCGGAAAGATTTGCATGTCGATAGAGGAAGGGAACCGGGAGGTGAAGATGACTGAGGCGGAGCCATTCTGGTTAGCTGAAGAATAATATTTGGGGTTATTCAAGCGAGTAAAACTCGCCATACTTATATGCATGACAATCTCTAGTTGTAACATAGCCTATGGGATGCATCGGCGAAATGACGAATGAGAACCTGTCAGTAGTCTTGGAAGCGTGGATATTTTAAACCTTAGTTACACTACGGGGTGACTTGTCCGATGTCTAAAATAATCACGCTTCGCAACGCAATCGCAATGAGCATGAACTCTGCCAGTTGGGAAACCAATTACGTATACCTTGGTACATTACTCGACCCAGCGGTATATTAACAATGTTGACGGTTAACCCTTATAAAATCCCAGAATTGAGTGAGCTACGGAGTTGACCATCCAATTTGCGTACAGTTGCTTTTGGTGCTCACTTCGTACATAGACAAAATAAGTACTCGAAGTCATCTTTCCACTGACAGTTTCTGATCAAAATTTCAAGTCCAGCTTTTTAAGTGTCACGGATTCATTTTGTTATGAATATACTTATTGCCTCGAGGCAGTAAAATTTCTCGAGTACACGATGGTCCAAGTAGTAACGGTAGTACTATTACTGAGGGCCGTCTGGGAGACGTCACCAACATTGCAGCACTGACATATCAGATCGTATCCTAGGATGCCTAGGATAAGAAATCTGTTATTTAGTACCTGAAGGACCAATGTAATTACATGCGGGAGCGCACGTCCTCTCAAATCTCCCCAATCAGATACTTCGAAATAAAATTCTTTTTCGTATGGCAACATAGTCAGCAATGCACACCATTGCACACGTCCGACAAAGCAACCTTCCAGGCGCATACTCGGAAACCATGCCAATTCTTACCACAAACCGAGAGTCTGGATCGCATAGCAACGTCGAGCAAACGTCGAGGAGCGCCAATTGCAGAGAGAATATTCCGTACCAGTATTTTGGAAGTAATCAAAATGTACGTGCAACCGCCCCACCGAAAATCAGTGGCTGGGGTCTTCTTGGCTCGGCTCACCTCTTGCGCCTAAATTAATTTTGGAGGTTGGTTGCGGTTCGTCGACAGGCGCGTAGCGATGGACCATACCCCGGCGGCCGGAGCTACCCGTTTGATCTCAACTCCACGGGCGCCTAAATTGACAGTACATCACCCATATCACATCCTGCTCGCCCAGCCCGACCCCACGCGGCACAGTGGTAAAGACAAAGCCGAGACGCAAACTAGTACACTTTTACACTATACACATACATACAAGACCTAATCTACGAGAAGTACATAACCTGCATAATACACCCATACAGGTCAGGAGAGCGCAAGCGACCGTGCGCAGATGCATCGATCTAGTCAATTGGCTGTTAGTATCGTCAGGGATTGTCAGTGAAAGGAAAGAGAACCAGAGCCGGACATGAGCATGGATGGATATGGGTACAACGAAGGAAGATGGTATGTACAGACGAGGGGTAATATAAATAAACGGAGCACGCGGATGGTACAAATCGAGGAGAGAAAGAGCGGGAGATAGCAGCGACAGCGAGACGGAGAGCGTCCGTGAGATAGGAGGGGTAAGATGACGCCAGATAGGCACGATGATAAAGTGCGGAGCCGGTAGGAGGAGGCTGGAAATAGCGCAAGTGGATACCGGGACCCAGGAGTGCACATGGCGAATCAAAGCACCAGGAGCAGATCCAGAGGGCCCAAGATGCTATCGCTGTAACACGAGTGATGTCAGCGCACCAAACATAACAAGAAATGAATTAGCCGCAACCAAGTGCGAAATGAACTAACCTTGCTGATCACCAGGGCAGCCGCCGGGTTGCGGGGATGGAAATTTCGCCCTTCTTTCTGTCGATTCTGTGGCGGAAACGTCGCAGAAAGGGAATACCGACCAACGGTATCCCGCGCTCTACCCCTATTAGCGCCTCTGGATTTCCATCGATGTCAGAGACTACGTCATAGCAGCCTTCCTGCTTGAGGTGATTCGGACACCGCTCGCGTGCCCAGCGAATGTTTATCTGCTTCAGTTGCGGGTTATATTTCAGAATGCGTAGAGCCGTTGATAGCATGGTTTCGTCAATGTATTTATGACCCTTTGTTAACGAGAATCGTTTAAGATAGGGAAGGAGGTTAAGTTGCTTTGCTAGTTGCTTTAGAGGTTTCTAGGGCCGAAATCAGCGTAGTGCGGATATTCCGATAAGAAATACGCACAACAGTAAATGACGTAGTGCACATGAAATGGAAATCGGTGAGTTTTGGACAGGACGACAACACCGAGATGAAAAATTGCGAATGGTCTGCGTTGATATCGAATACGTGCGTCCAGATGTCCAGACTCGTTAGATTGGTTAGGCGGAGCAGGATGGGGCACACAGTTTCCAATCTAGTCTCATAAACAGGTTCGCACGTCAGGTCTAGTGTTTCGATCGCTTCCGGGTGCGGTAGCTCCGCTAATTGTTGGTATACACCAATGAAGGTATCCAGAACAGGGAGAGCAGACGTTGAGAGGTGCATCGGGATAGTATCGGGTGACATCCAGCGTTTGAAGTTCCACAAGAAACGGACATATTTGAGTTCCTGGTGTTTATCGAGAAAGCGCCCCAGAGCGTGGTCTGTGGAGAGCGATGAGGGACCCAGTGAAAAATCTGCCTGGTAGCCGAAAGAGCCAAGGGTAAGAGTGTGCAAGCGAGGCCAGTGTCCCTCAATGATCCGCTCAAAGTCAAACACACGCGCTGACGAGGAGAAGCTGCATATGGCAAGTTCTTGCAAGTCGGGACATCGGTTAATGAGCATGTCCCAGAACCGCGGAGGTATGTGTTCCAGCACCGGGAAAAGCTCTGCTACAATCAGTATTCCGGTGCAGTTGCAATCCGCTCAGCCACACACCTGATCCGCCGAGGCCATGTCGCACGATGAGCGAGAAACTGGTGAGGTCCGTGAAGTCGAACAGCGAGCTCTCTGGATCGAGCGGCCGCGTACCGACATTTGAAAATACGCTCTTCAGCTCCGGACAACTACTCGGAGTTAAGGGCCGCGGTGGAGCAGATAGATGGAACACGCACTTTAATCGGAGAGTCACCCAGAGCGAGTCGTTCGGCAGCTCCAGCCCGTCCCAGTCAAACGTGTGCATCGCAGTCAAACTCGTTGATAGCTGCTCGATCGTCTCCACGACCCACGCCTCGCTGAGGTGTTCATCCGGCTTGGGCCAGGCGAGGTAATAATTCGGCCGCACGGCGAGCTTGCGGATGTATCCACAAATGTCCTTCCGATGCAGAAGCATGTTCAATGTCACCCGGCAATTCTTGCTCGACTTGAGAGTGACCGTTTCGTAAAGAGCTGGCATGAGCAAAGCCCGCAAGTGGCTTGACTAGACGCCCTAGGAGGTCAGCAAGACCATCAATGATCAAAGAGATACGCACGGCAAGGCTGAAGCTCAGAATATCGGACGGTGGTAGGTAGTCGACAATCTCCCGTACGATGTCCGCCGGAATAGACCCCGCTGGTGCCGACGTCGAGAGAGAGCCATAGGTCGACGTCCGCGTTGAAAGCGGAAGCTGAAAGAGGGTCTTGAGGCTCCGCCGACGGTTGCTCTTCGTGAGGTTTTCGCGAAGGTCCAGATTCTGCGGGCGTTCCATCGAGAGAGGAGAAAAGCGACGAGAGCCCCGGTGGGCAGCGCAAATGAAAGGGACTGAGCGCCGCTACAGGCTGTCTGAGACTCAAGGCTGCAGCGACGCCGTCTGGACTTTGCCAAACACAGCTCCCACAGCCACCTCGTGATTTCTTCAGGATCTAATCTTATCTGCTGAGCAACTGCTAAGTAAGTTGCTGCCGAGAGTTTGGTACTCAAGATTCACTTTCATTGCACTTTCATCTTGGGAAACGATATAATTATACAACGATCCACTCTCTAAGCTGGAATGAAGGCGGATAGCTGCTACAGGAAACTGGTATCGGCCGTGTTTCAACAGGTGTCTATACTTTTAAGTAGACACTGATGAGAACCAGTGCCACTCAGAGGATAGGCTTTTATCCAGAGCGTGCGCTGCACTGGGATGTCCTCGAAGTAGACGGTCTAGGTGGCTGGGGAAACGTACGAATGCTGGTATATCTGATGGAATTTCCGGAAAGAGCGCGACGCTGCTTGAGTCCCCAGAACGCACGGGAAAAAAATGCCCTTAAAGAAGGGAGTTCCAAAATTCGAAATTTTATGGTGAGGTGCAGTAAAGTTATAACGTAGCGTTTTGGGCAGTCTGCGGCTGGTGTCGACCAAGTGTCATGATAAGAAGTTGTTAGAAAGACCTGAGTCAAATTCTGGAAATACTTACACGGAGAGAGCAAAATTAATCGGTGCGATGTAATCACTGGCGAGGTCGGCGCATAGAATGTCTGAGTGAACGGCTCCAACGGCCCCTTCTGAGACGCATTTGACGATAAAAATACGCAAACACTCAGAAACGCAGTAGAAAGTCCTGGAAATGTTTGCTACGCGGGGATTCTAAGAGTCGAAGACCGCGAAAACCTTGATGAGGAAGAGGCACCGTCATTGACTCGGAGTAATTTCTAGCAATATTAGACACGGTAAGGCAAGGAGCCAGGGCCAGCAGTTGACGTGGTGACCTCGCCTGGGATTTGCAGCCCACTCAAGTTTCAGGCTGAGTTTTTAGCTATATGACACCTGAGAGATGGAATCAATTTCAACGTTTCAACTCACGGCTTTATAGTGAAAGAATTAAAATACGCATCGAATTTGCCTTGGTTTTATTTGGATATTATTCAGAGGGCCAAAAATTCAGATTCGTTCGATGAATCTTGGGTAAATCGGAAACATCCTCAGATCGCCGGACAATAAAAGCGAGCACCTGAGCATTTAACCTGTTCAACAGTCAACTCCACATGTGACGGGCTTTCAAAGGATACCGGGCCAGAATGTATCACGGATAAACTACTGACCCGCCATCTAGCCAGAGATACTTACGATAAGGAGAACAGCAGCCAGATTTGAGTGCCGAAACCATGTCATCTATCCTTTCCTTGTCTTCGGATAAGGCGAGGCACAGGCTACACGAGGCTCCCCGAAGAATTTGGGGATGCCAGTGCTAGCTCTTCGGAATCAGGATTTCCCACCTACTGACATTTGTGGCAGGTGACTTGTCGGCGACTGCGGCTTCTTGCATCTTCCTTTACGCAACCTTTACACAAGACTTCAATTTGCAAGCACTCCTTGTTTTGAGATGTGAGAAGATAGTAAAAATACAATACAATTTGAACCGTGAACGGCCCGGCTATTATAGGCAGGTCATAAATGGGATCAAGCGACTTCAGACGAGTGCTTCTCGTCTGGGGATTCGGCCCCCTTTGGCCGCTAATGGTAAGGGGATCAGAGATCAGATACCGAACGTACGACGGGTGCAATATACACGTACCTCAATTTCCTTCGTTTTCTCAACGACCTCAGCCAACGTCTTCTTTCCGACGTCCTTACCGATCTTCCAGGCGGTGAAAGTGTGGCCTTGCTTGAAGATGTCCTCGACTTCTTCCAGGGATCGGCCGACGGTCTCAGGGAACATGAAGAACACATGCAGGAAGGCCGCAAAGTTGAATGTGCCGAAGATGAAGTAGGTCTTCCAGGCGATTGAACTGAGCCCAGGAGGAACTGCAAAGGCAAGTGCGGTGTTGAATGCCCAGTTTGATGCCTGCCAGACGGGAAATTCAGGGCGAAGCACCGGCCTGAACAATAATCCACTTACGGTAGCCAATGACACGGCCTTCCCTCTGGTTTTGAGCGAATACTAAACCAAATCTCAGTCAGAAACGATGATCACGCCATAGACCATACAAAACAACATACTAGCTCAGCGGGATACGTCCAGGAAACGGGGCCCATCGTGACAGCAAAACTGCACACGAAAAGATAAGACGCGACGATGACAGCCCGCGTGGCCGCCTGGTTGCCGTCAATGACCCAAACGGCGCCACCGCCTGCCTGCTCTGCCCAATGTCCAAAGCGCGCTTGGATGCCGCCGACAAGGAACATCCAGAAGCCCATGAGGAGCGTGCCGACGAGGAGCATAGGGCGACGGCCCCATTTGTCGATATAGATGATGGCGGGAATGGTCATGACCATGTTAAGCACGTATTGGACGGACTATCCGAAGGCATTATCAGCGGCGGGGCGAGGAGGAAAGTATAAATTGCTCACGTCGGCAATCAGATTACTTCGACGTCCAGTGAGACCAGCGCCCTCGAACACGTAGATAATGTAGTACCTAAGAAATAGAAATAAATAAATCAAGTAAGGAAATGCTCAGATGCAAAGAGAGCTTACATCATGATGTTCATTCCACAGAGCTGAGACCACATTTGCAAGCTCATACCCAGCATGACACGTCGGGGGTTTCCATCCTTTAGGAGATCGAGATAGGATTTTGCGCCCTCGGTACGTTCAAAGTAGACCTGCTGCTTAATCTCCTCGTATTCGAGGACAACGAGATCGTTCTTTGCGTTGCCCTCGCCGTGTAGGTCAGCAAGAACTTGAAGAGCTTCCTCTTCGCTGTAAGATATTCCATCAGCACGATACCTGATCTGAAAAATGGACGACTTACTATCCGTGATCAAAGAGCCAACGGGGACTTTCTGGGAAGAACATCATCCCGGCGCTGAGTATGATGGCCGGGATCATCTGGAGGCCCCATGGAATGCGGAAAGACGCGACGCCGTTGATGTAAGAGCAGCCAAATTGCACAAAATATTGAAGCAAGATACCCCATGTGATGGACCATTGTTGGAGCGAAACCATACGGCCACGGATGGCGGGTGCCGTGATTTCTGCTTGGTAGATTGGGACAACGGCGCTGGCCAGGCCGACGGAAAGTCCAGATATGATACGCCCAACGACGAGCATGCCGCGGTTCTGACATGCGAAAGTCAGCAAAAAAATCATGTTGATAGAGAACAGGGACGGACGACGGAAGCACATTGGAGGATAGAACCGATGACCCAGATAATGCCGGCTAAGATGACCGTCTTCTTCCGTCCCAGCCTATCCGCGAGTTGAGTCACGGCAAGTGCGCCGATCAGGGAACCAGCGGGCATTGCAGCGACAATCGCGCCTTGCGCAGAGGGGTTTGGCTGGTCCTCATGCGTCAGCGTTGTCGACAGACTGAGGAAAAAAGAGCATACGAAACCAAATGTTGACAGGTAAGCCTCATTCTAATCAAGTCAGATCAATCATACTGCATCGCATGACGTTATAGTTATGATAACCTACGTTCAGGACGCCAGACATGGACGAGATGTCCAGTCCAAACAATCCACCGCCAATGCACGCGAACGACCCAACTACATACTTGGACATACGTTAGTCTTCGGGACATATAGTTGTTGTATCCCTACTCACTGGATTTGAAGCGATTTTGGCATTGTAAGTCGTGAACTGATATTGTGCAGCAAGGATGAGTATACGAATAACAGGATGCGGTACATGGTCACGCACCCCCATGATGTTAAGATTCCACTGGCGCGCCTTCAAAAGATTCGGAAAACAAGCGCAAGGAACTAGGGCATTAGAGTCTATCACTTTATATATTTTGAAGACTAGAAGCGTTCAATTCGCAATGAATTGCAGTGGCTCTGGAATCTGTGGCTAGCCCCAAGTAGTAAACAGAGCAGTCATGGGACGCCATACACATATGTTTACTGACAATGGAGAAGCATACTTTCGCTTCTTTCATGTGCCAAAGATAGGAGCCCGCTGAAACCAGCGATTGGAAATTCAGAGATACGCTCCAGCAAGCTGGACGGTTGCCCGTGATTCAATTCAATGGGGTCGAGAGATCGTGGGGGAACCTAATTTGCAGAGTATAAGTGTTTATTGCCCCAAGATGACGCAGAATGGATAAGTTTCGGCAGCATCGACGAGGAAGTTATGTTTTCCAGTTCTCCCGGCGTTCGAATATCTCAGGCTCATCACGTAGATAGATCAAAGATAGATGGTCCAAAGATGGTCGAAAAAAAGAGAACGCCGATAATTCTCTGTCTTCTCTGAGTCTGCACTGTACGACCCATGGTTGCCGTGAGGGTGATGGGGAGGCGAAGACTGTGGTTCAGATTCTAGATTTGGAGCAGATCAGGGCAAGAGCAAGGCTGAGCGTAGTGCGTCGAGCGAGGCCTAGCGAGGCTTGACGAAGTTCGAATGGCACGGCGCGACACGTGTTACAATTTTCCGGAGCGCCGTGCCGTCACTGCCGGTCAATGCGGCGACCCCGCGTGTTCGAATTCAAAGCTTAAATCTGCTTTGAAACGAACTGTTTCTAATTGTTTTCTGCCAATGGTTCGCGAGTAAGTAAACGAGAAAGGTATTAGAGCCCTCTGATGTCTTTCGACTCTCCTAACGACTCCTCATGCCTCAACAGCGACTCAACAGGACGGCTCAATATCCAAATATTCAAGAGCCAAAATAGACTGGGCTTCTTTCGACTTATCTTGGTGTTGCTGGAATGGCGCCAGGATGCGCCATGAGAGAAATGGGACCTGATGAGAATAAAAGCTTGGTGAGACGAGAAATCTGTACGAAGTCTCCCAACTTACGCCGCGTCACAGGTCTAAACTTCCTGTCCGCTTTTGATTGTCCCTTTGGCGCTGTGTATTTGCTAGACCCAATATCTTCGTCTACTCAAGATTATTTGATATGACTTCTTTCAAAGAAGCTATTTTCGACAGCCCAGAAAACAATCCACCCTATTCGCGCCATAGTTTGTCAGACTCGATCGATAAACATGAACTTGATGACGGCGGCGACTCCGTGGAATACCCCAATGAGGACGAAGTAGGTAGTCTTCGTCGTGTACCGGACGCTGTTCCTTGGGGTGCCTACTGTGAGTGTTTTTATCATCCACTTGCCACATCATTCAAACATAGGTATCGCAGTAATAGCGATAGTTGAACTCGCGGAACGGTTTTCGGTATTTATATCAAGGTCATCGAGGTTCAAATTTTATTTGACATCATTTTCGCGGTAGTTCTATGGCACCAATGTAGTTTTTGTGAGTATACCTCGCGATGATTACCTTGCCATTGACCATGTACCAATTTCACGTTTGATTAGACAAACTTCATCCAAAGGCCACTCCCCCGAGGCTCGCATACCGGAGCAGGAGGTCTCCATGGCCAGGCTGGAGCATTGGGGAAAGGACAGCGAGCTTCAACCGGACTCACAACATTTTATCAATTCTGGTAAGCCGTCATACCTTATCTTCATACGCATTGGAAAGTCATCTTTCGATTCCCCCAAGGTGTTACGTCACACCACTCTTGGGCGCCTATATCGCAGATACGCATTGGGGCCGCTACAAGACTATCTGCGTTGCCGTTGGAATAGCTTTTCTCGGACATGTGCTCCTCGTCATCTCCGGCATTCCAGCGATCATTGATGAAGGGAATTCTATGGCTCCTTTCATTATTGCTCTTATTGTCATGGGTCTTGGTAAGTAGTTACTCGTCTCCTGGGGCTTGATCCCCGCAATGTTTACTGCTCGTCCCAGGTACCGGTTTGTTCAAAGCAAATATATCCCCTCTTGTCGCAGAGCAGTATCAGCAGCGTAAACCTTACATCGCCAGAACCGCCAGAGGTGAACGCGTTATCGTGGATCCCACCGTTACCCTCACCCGAATTTATATGGTATGATTTTCCGAGCATTAGCGGTGTATTCAATTAAATTTATTTCGTAGTATTTCTATCTTTTCATCAACCTTGGGGCACTGACCGGGAAGATATCTATGACATATTCTGAAAAGGTGTGTAGCAGCTTCCCGTGTTTAATGTCCGAGCCTGACAATTATCCCCACTAGTTTGTTGGCTTTTATTTGTCGTTTACTCTCCCCAGTGTGGTCTTTCTATTATGTCCGATCGTCCTGATTGTGGGGCGCAATAGATACATCCAGTCACCGCCGACTGGCTCTGTTTTAGCGCAGGCCTTCCGCCTGTGGCGCTATGCTGCCCGTGGGAAGTGGAATGTTAATCCGATGAAGACGTACAGAAACTTCACTGCGGAAGGCTTTTGGGAGAACGCAAAACCCAGTCAACAGACGCTGGAGACCAAGCCTGAATGGATGACATTCGATGATCAATGGGTGCACGAAGTGCGCCAAGGGCTCAAAGCATGCACTGTGTTTTGCTGGTATCCGATATACTGTAAGCATGGTAATCCTGAAGTAGACGAGATACAGGCTGACGCAATCCTTCATAGGGCTTACATACAACCAGCTGAATAACAATCTGGTCTCGCAGGCAGCCGAGATGTCAACTCATGGGTTTCCAAACGATGTTCTATCGAATTTGGACCCAATTACACTGGTAATCCTGATTCCTCTGTTCGATATCTTGGTATGTGTCTACATTTCACCTTGCGTGTCGGAATCCTAAATGAATTACGCGTCAAACAGTTCTATCCTGCGCTCCGTCGCTTCGGCGTTAACTTCAGTGCCCTCAAAAAGATAACGGCGGGTTTTATGACGGGCGCTTGTGCTATGACCTGGGCAGCCGGTTAGTAGTTTTTGTGCGCCACCGTCGTGTACGTTGCAATGTTCATTTGGCATCATATCGTGATAGTTGTACAACATTACATTTATAAGGTGTGCTTCTCCATTGCTTCAATGCCAGGTTGTGATTTATACATCTTTTTTTTAGACCAGTCCATGCGGGACACACGCAGCTGATTGTGAGCCCCCGAACGTATCTCCCCTGAACGTGTGGATTCAGTCTGGAGCGTAAGAGTTCTATGAATCATCTGAAACACGAGTAGAGTCATCTGAAGCATTTTATAGATACGTCCTTATCGCCATAAGCGAGATTTTCGCGTCGATTACGGGCCTCGAGTACGCGTTCGCAAAGGCGCCCAAGAACATGCGATCGCTTGTAATGTCCGCTTTCTTTTTCATGTCGGCAATATCATCCGCCCTGGGAGAGGCATTTGTGTGTAAGCAGATTCCTCTATATCACATATGTCCATCGCAAACGCAGTGATATCTATTTTGTTTAGCTTTATCAGGGGATCCATTGTTGGTGTGGAATTACGGGGTCATGGGCGTTCTTGCCTTCACAGTGGGATGTATATTTTGGTGGTCTATCAGAGACTTGGATAGGCAAGAGTGCACAGAGATCTTTGCAAATATCGCATCCGAAAAAAGGGATGGTAATTAAATAGGGTTTGCCAAATTTCCTGTGATCGCCATTTGCACTTGTTTTGCATGCAGTATATCTACATTTACTGTTACGAGAACATGACGGCAACATCAATTACGACGGGCGCTTGTTCCATGATCTGGGTTTGTGGCGAGTAAAATTTCGCCACACAAACATTTATATCATGTGGATTGCGTGGACTGTAATCACACCTTCGATGATCTCCTTGAGATTTCCATTACAGTTACACTGGACGTTAACCAAGGCACCGTGGGTCCGAGTAGGGTGTGGTCAATCGTGCCAGCGCATGACGTCCGCATTTTTTATATCACCGATGCTATTCGCTCTCATGAAAGAGACCTGAGTAAGCCCTTAAGTACTTAAGTATTATCTTGGAGATCTCTTTATCCGGAAATGCAAGTGCTCTGTCTGTACTAATTCTGGATGTTTGATTTATACAACTAAAAAAACCGTTTTATCTAAAGATTTCATCTTTGAAGAGCATCTGAGGAACCAATGCAATCAAAAGATATCCTAGGGCCTAACAAAACAGGCACTTAATCGGCCATTGAGCTTCTGTTTATTTCTCCGCGGGCTGTGTCCAAAAACCGATGACAGGAGCGTCAAAGAACCACAATTCAGCCCTGCCAGTGGTCGGCCGTATGGTAAAGCCGGTAGACGGTCAGAAAATGGCCAGCGCAGCGGGCACGAATGGAGCACGCGTAAGACACATTGAAGCCGCTCGTTTCTCCCCCCCATATGAGCAAAGTATATCCAAAGCCAGCATTTGGATAGTGGCATTCTGACACCGAAAATTTTGAATGCTTTGATACAATCTTGATACAAATAGTTGTATTTTCCGGGGGAACTCAGCGCTCAGGCACTTTGCAGCTAGGAAATACTAAATTAGCCTATAGTATCAGTCCTTTCGTATCTGGTTGGTACCAGCTTAGATCATATTCCGGTAATCTCATTGTTGGTAATAGTTAATTGACGTACAAGTTTACAATGTACATAGCCTGTCTGCCTCGCAGCAAAAAATGGACTACAAATAGACTTGCCGGAAATCAAACCGTCGAAGAACCGGCGCGGCAGTTTTAGATAGCCAAAGATACGATCGGTGCCATCGGCCCGTCGTTGAGGACATCTCTTTACCGCGATTATTTAATTGTGCGTAGATTTGGTTGAGATTTGGCGTAGATACATCGTAGCAATATCGTAGGGTAAGTATATAAGGGCCAGTATCAGAAGATGAATATTCATCCTCAAAGCCTACTCTATAGATCACTCTGCGTTATGGGACATACTCCTCCTCAATCTCAGTACATCATTCCGGACCTTCTTTCCTCATGGCCGTGGCCTCGAGCAAAAAATCCGGCCCTGGATCTCAATCTCGAAGACGAAGCAAATGCATGGGTTGCATCCCTTGAGCTCTTTGAGCCTCGACAACTTGACAAATTCAAAGCGTGCCAATTTAGTGGGCTACTTTATTGTCCCAAGAGGTTCAACGACTTACACTCTCCATTAAAGATCTGCTTGCTTCTCTCGTTGCTCCGATCGAAGGAAAAGGTGTGTAGATACATGACATTGAACACTCCCCCGGGTCGCTGAATATTTGCTGAATTCTGGAAGACTATCTGCGTATATCATGTGATTTGATGAATTTCTACTTCGCCTTCGACGAATACACCGATGTCGTGAGCGGGGATGAAGTCATGACGATCGTCGCCGACGTCATTCAAGCATTTCGCGATCGAGAGATACCAGAAGGAAATTCAAAGATAAAAGAGATGGCAAGACAGTGGGTATTGAATTCCTTATTTATGTTCATTCTTTTTGAATTCGGTTCTACGTGCGTCCAGATTCTTTCAAAGGACTGTTGCCCTTGTCGGCGAAGATACACAGGGAATTGATCACTTTATTGCCGATTTTGAAGCATATGCCAAGTCGGTCATTCAAGAAGCCGACGACAGAGTACAAGGCATTGTTAGAAATGTGGAAGAATATTTCATTCTTCGCAGAGATACCTGTGGAGGAAAGCCCAGTTTCTCGTTCTTCGGATTAGGACTTTTTATCCCGAAGGAGGTATTCGATCACCCCATCATGCAATCCTTGACAGAAAGTGCGACTGATTTGATTGCGATGACCAATGTCAGTTTGAACCCTGAGCCGCTAAATACCAGTCATTGATATAATTTGCTTGAATTCACAATAGGATCTACACTCATATGCGCTCGAGCACGCCAGAGGATTGGACGGCCATAACGTCATTACGGCAATCATGCAGGAGCATTCCGTCGATCTCCAGGGCGCATTTTACTGGCTGTCGGGATACGGCAGTAAAACAGTGTCCAAATTTTTGAACGACAGGAAAAATCTGCCGTCATGGGGAAGCGACATAGACAAAGCAGTCAACGAATATATTGACAGGATGGCCAGATGTGTTCGTGGATACGATGCATGGAGTTACGAGACAAATAGGTACTATGGGAAGAATGGTCTAGAGGTGCAGAAATCACGCAGAATCGTTCTTCAGCACCGCGAGTTGGAGATGGGATATATCACACGAGAACAGCTCCAGATTGGTTGAAAATGGGGCTGTCTAGTAGCTCATAGAATTCTCTACACACATATTAGCGGGTTGATATCTACTATATATATTCTCGATGTACGTAACAAGTGTAAGGAAAGGAATTGAGCAAGAATTGATATTGAGCGTTCAAAGTACACATTTAGGCCCTCAGGGCCTCAGGTTTGACTGAACTAAAGACCACCCGTAAACATCTCCAACGCTCTTTCTACATCACCCTCTGCAGATTCTTTCCAAGTCCATTCCAGTTCCTTGCTTAAGAGTTCGGCGACTTCGTGTAGCTTGTCAAATGGTACATGGGCGTCTCCTTCCCGTACATGTTCGAATCCAGGGGCCAAGAATTCACACAAAAGACCAGTCCTGATTGAAGCGGCCAATACACGGTTTCCTCTGGGTTGCCTAATGCTGTTATATACCTCGGATATCTTGGGAATGAGCACTTTTGTTGCTTTCGGATGTGAAAGGAGCTTTGCGAGTATATACGCGTCCTATAAAGTTGTTCATAATCAACCTCACCGAAGAGTAATAAATTGTACACAAACCTCAATAGCCTGACCAGCTCCCGACCCTTGGTGCGGGGGCATTGCGTGTGCCTAGTTGAATTATACTACGGTCAGAAAATGTGAATGATGGTGGAGCGTATACAGAGAGGCGTACAGCATCACCTCCAATAAAAATTTGGCCCGAGGCGTATGAATCCAAGGGGATCAAGTCCGCGATCGGCCATCTTTTGGCCTGCGAGAGGCACTGAAAAAAAGCACAGGTGAGCCTTCAGCTTCAGGCATGGGAATTGACCGCAAGATAACTACGTGCCTGCAAGAGTGCTTGGAATTCGGGCTCCCATCCGGCATATGCGTCGAGGATCTCTTCTTGGGTACACGGTGATACAGGAGCTTCTGAATATGGCGTATTTTCCTTGGACGGGTTCCCAACAAATGCCGCTACGTTAACGAGCACCTTTCCGTCCTCGTGTTGGACTGGATAAGCGATGGCATGCCTCAGTTTTCCGACATACTGGACGAGAAACTAATGATCCATTTCTTCATTCACATAACAATGGTTCAACCCACCATCACCGGAGTCGTGAGTACCCTGTGCCCGGGAAACATAGCTTCCAAGCCTGCCTGTTCAATCAGTCCACGATATGCAATTGTGCCGGTCCAAACAGGATCAAGCGACGCCGAGGTCGATAGGCCTTGTTTGATCAGTAGTCCCTTGCGCACCACGGAGTTGATTCCGTCCATTCCAACAAGAATATCACACTTAGCACTGGACCCATCATTAAAGTGGAGATGTATTCCCTCTTGCGGCGTCTCTTCGAAAGAGGTCAAGCGCTTGTTAACGTGTATACTGTTGGGATTCGTTCTTTGCAGAAAGGTCTGCTGAACATCGGCTCTATGAAATCCAAGTATACTCCCTGTAAGAATACTGAGTATAGTACCATCAATATTATTATTAGAGATTTTGCGGTACCATTAATTTTGAGATTCTGGATGTGAATGCCTTCGGGTTGGTCTGCCTTGCGTAACTGCCAGGCAATATCTACACGTTAAATATACTATTAGCCATTTGAGTTGTCGTCGGAGAGGGTATCTGCTCACGCTCATTGTTGTCCGGGATCGACGAAAGGAAGTTCCCGAGAGGCTCGTCAAAGCCAAGCTCCTTCATGATATTCCAGGTGCGTGGCCACATTCCTATTCCGGCGCCTATTTCCGTGATTTGATGGGCGCTTTCGTATAAGTTGATGTCCAACTTGTTGTTTTGATCAAAAATATGCAAGGCTGCTAATAGCGCAAGTCCTCCTATACCAGCACCTCTATATGACAGTCAGTATTCTCGTTATCAGTGACATTACTGGTTCCTCACATGATTGCGACCCTGATCTGAGGCTCTTGGGCGGTCTCTAGTTCGACGGTGTTGTTCATCGACATTATATGGTACTTCTTGAATGATTCTGATTGAAAAGGGGTATTTTTTGCAACTTGGGTGGTTGTGTGTTCAGAAAAGTTGATACTGATAAGGGGCGTCGTTCCCTCGAGCTTATATGCCCCATATTCTAGTAGAACGGCTGGTTTCCGACGCGTTTGAACGCGTCAGCTATTTTGCCGGCTCAAAAGCGTCCTTACGTGAACACCCTCAGTCACCGCGTCTAAAAGGCTAACTGAAATTTGACTGCGAAAACTGCGAAGAACTGCGTTGGGGAGAATAGAGTCTATCTTTGGGCGCCTATTCTAGGAACCGCATACACCCCGTACTCAGCCGAGGATACGCAGCTTAATCGCGGTAGCTTGACCCATTGAAGGCGAGTAAGCAATTGAAGGCGGTTCCGTATGACAATTTATGTATGGTAAGGTATCTTTAGCTGCGCTTAGGTGCAGACAATACGCACAGGAAGAGTCAGGACTGGAGGTTACATTGAAGGTAATTCAATTGAAACTTATGTTAACTACGGTTCGAACCTCGTTTCGCGCTCTCAATTAAAATCTTTAGTATACACACCTTTCGCAGCAGTACGACTGAAGGATAATTAATTTCAACGCTTCGAGAATGCAGCCGCAACCGTTCTTCCGGAAGTTCATCCGAATAGGCTTTGCCTCGACTTTTCCGCGACCTCATTTCTAGAATGCCACTCCGACTTTATCTATGTCCCACTTCGGCTTTGAATTCCGGGCCTCACTCAGAACTACCGCAGACTACCGCCGGCGATAGGACCTGCACTGGTTAAAATCTTACCAGTTTTGGTACCTTGCCTTGATGCTAGTAGATCGGCCGAGCGGTCAGCTTACGCGGTACAAGGGGCCATCGGCATATAACCCTGCCACACGAACCAATCGACTCCAAGCGAGAGAGAAAGCGTGCTATTATATGAATAAATACGGGACAGTTTCCATTATATTCTAAGTTTACAGCTATCAGATGGAATAGTCCATAAACGAGCACCACGTATATAACGGGAAGATAAGGAAGTTCAAAGATAAGTGAATGCTAACGTTAAAGCAAGCACGGCTGTAAAAGTCAAAGCACAAAGATCGACTACGGTTCTATTAAAAAGAAGGGGATCTACGTCAATGTTAAATGACGAATGGGTGCTGGGAGTAAAACGAGCGTGGTGATGACAGTGCATGCGTGCGTGTGGGGATAAGAGGGTATCGGAACCGTCAGCAGATCTTCATATATGTGAATAGTTTGTATGTTGAAGAGTATAAAAGGATGCAAAGTCCGACAGTGCAGAGCAAAGAGAAAGATGCGATATATACCCCGCGGCCTGATCTTCGAACCCCAGGGAGAAGAACAGCTTGGAGGCGACGGAGCTGTATCCAAACAGGAAAACCAGCAAAGAGAGAGCCAATTAAAGAGAGCAAGTAAGCAACAGGTTTGACAGAGAGCGATGCACAGATAAAGTGGCGGCCCGATCCGAGGTTATTCGTACACAAAGGTAGTTGCGAGTATATGAAGCATGCGGCGATGGGCACCGGGAACAGTCGTCGGCGGAGGCGTAATGTAGAGGTGGTTTCAATGAGTGCGATGGCGGAACAACGGTTAGCGAAGAGGCGGCGAGGCCTGAGGACGCGGAAAAGAAGGGGGGTATCGAGCCAGGTATCGAGCACGAAGGTGATATGTTGTCCGGGGTGATATATCAAACATGGGGGTCATCATGAGAACTGGGGTATCGCCGGCACCGACGTTGGAGCGGCCGAAAGGACTAGCAGCCATCGTACTATATCATAGTATCAGCTTCTACACGACATTCTAGAGGGAACAGGAACAAAGCACTGACCATCGAATTTTTAGGTTTCTGGTATGGCCATGTCGTCCCATTGGGGTCTACAGCAATGATCAGTACCATGTACCCTAAAATAGCTATGCACGCACTGCTGTATGCCACAGGGTGATTGGCTATATAGTCCGCCGTGGGGTAGTTTGAGGGATCACATCCAACGTTTGTCTGTCCTTTCCGTTGGTACACACGCACATAGTCGAACTTCATTTCAGCTGGGAAGATCATGGTCGAAAGAGTGATATTCTGCCAGTTTTCTGCAACACCAGCCTTGACCGTCAGTACGCGTACACGGTGGATAGGCAACAATAAGCAGAGACATACGCGACAATCCCAAGTTCAGCACGATGCTCATTGGCTCTTCCGATATCAGCCTTTGGCTGATGCCTGTGCCATCCGGAAGAGGGTCGCCCGCGACAGCTGCCGCTGTGACCTGATGCGACTTCTCCCCGTCGACTTGCCATGTGATCTCGCCTGCGCTTCGGTCATTGGGATCTGACCAGTATTCGAAACCTATTCCGCCAACGGTGAGCTACCGCCCATAGCTCCAGGAGTATGGGGCAACACAAAACATACCAAGCGTATGGAAGTTCGCCCCCGAGCCCTGGAACATGTCCGCAGGCAGTTGCGTCAATGCAGAGATACTCTGTTGCACCGCGCTTCCCCTGAACGTGTTCGCGCGCGTTCGCGAGGTGTCGAAGTTCACCCAGTCTCCCGTGTCGTTGTAGTACAGGTAGTCGTGCATGAACGGCGCAAACTGCGAGCTCTGAGAAACAACCTGGACGATGGGGAAATTCTTGTCCTTCTCCGTCTCGAAAATATCAATCTCGGGTGCGCCACGACCACGCGAAACAGTAGGTCCAGGGTGGTCACCGCCAGGGCAGGTGCAAGCACTGGACAAAAAATTTGAGGAACGAACAACAAGGAGCAAGTGGAATACGCACGATACCCGCTGACCGCTCAGCCAACTCAATTCAAAGTTGTTCACAGAGCGCGACTTGTCCGAGTGAAGCGCGGCAGCCGGGCCGGAGCCATCCTTGTACGTCTGATTAGGGAATGTCCCCACATCGCACGAATCATATCTGGCGTCGGATGCGATGTCAACAAGCTGCGCGTCAAAATAGCTTTTGCAACGCACGTATATGGCCACATTCCATCTGTCGATTGACCGTATCCTGGCCTTCCAAGGTTCCCCATTGTCCACGCGCCTGGCCACTGCACATCATATCTAATCAATAGCTGCGCGCTGATTCTGTTGGAGAAATACGCACGTATCCCTGTGTTGATTGATCCGGCCCTGGGAAGGTCACGGAGACCTCGATGTATCCCGTCGTAAAGCAGAATTTGTTCCACGATTGGAGCATGCCGGAACGGTAATCCTGCCCGTGGTTGTCCTCGGCGGTGAACGGCGCCGTCGAATTAGGTGTCTGACCAGCTTGCGTCGTAGACGTAGAGTCCATCGTGATCACAAGAGCGCCATCGCGGGTAGTCACCTGCATAGGGTCGTACCATTCCAAATCCTGCGTAGAACCATACCAGAGGTCTACCGCCTCCCAAAAGGGGTCGTCGCCTATCCAATTAATTAAGTGTCAGCTAAGCAAAGATGATCAAGTGAGGAGCGAAAGATGATCAAATGACGAAAGCAAAGCCAGCAAAGCAGATGGCCACACAGACAAAGGAAAATACGAAACCGACGTCACGTCACCGTCATCTCGACACGATGCCGTAGCCACAAGTTGGCCGCATGGTATATCTGCGGCCATAAGCATATGCGTCGGGGCGCCGACGCCCGAAGTCCTCAAGAACCAGGCAGCTAGGCGTAACACCGAAACTAGGCCGCCGATAACCAAATCTCAAGCGAAAGGTCGACGTCAAACTAGAAGTCCCTAGAGGAGCACCGTGAAGCCATGACTACCAAGCAAAAAATAGAACACGCCAGAAGATAGGAAAAAGGGCGTGAAAATAAAGTGAATCGAACTAGATCACTTGATGTGTGAACCAAAAATCACATCACATCAACAGCGCACGAAACACAGGCACTGGCAAGCTGGGGAGAGACCGAAGGGCAACGAACAACAGCTCTGTGACGATCCACCTGCATCACCCCTTGGCGCGGCGGGCCCAGTGAGTCACCGTGTCCGACCACCAGCAGCGACAACAACAGAGAGCGAATGGATAAAAACACAGAGGAAAAAAAGCGGCGTGAATAGGCCGACAAGGAAAAGGGGGAACACCGGAAACCTGCGAAAGTAGAAATATCCACGGTAAAATCAAAGCTCCCAACACCCGGACGCGCATGGGAACGTAAATCAATGAACGGGACCACATGCCAAGCATACCATGCTAAAAATAGCATTACCCTTGAATGACGACCAGCTGCGTATCAGAAGCGCCCAAAAATAGCTCGAAAAGTACGATCCACGTATCACCAATCACCAGTAGTGCAGAGTGAGACGCGTGAAGTGCCCAAGAGCGGAGGAGAAATGCCAGAGCCATACCAGAGTGAAGAAATATGACGAATAAGAGATGAAGAATGAAAAAGAAACAAGGAACACAACTTATACAGCGAAAGATACTCACCGGGATAAAATGTCCTTCCAGGGGTATTGAATTCGTCCGAAAACACCAACTCATACTCCTGTCCGTCGAAGCCTGTACGACTCATAGCGCTCTGTGGTGTTTCCGAGTCGATCATATCTGGCATCTGAAATCTATTGGTAGAAGTAAGTATACGGTGATGCAAAGGCGGACAAGAGAACTCACAACACAGGAGCCTGTCCTGTTGCATTAATGCGTATATTTCCTTCGATTGCCTCATTCCGCTTTTCGTCACGGAAAAACTTGAGCATAGGATAAAGCATAAATAAGCTCAGCAGCCCGAGGACCAGCAACACCAGTACTGATATGTTGACGACTCCGCGCCATGGGAAGCTTCTTGAACCATGGTATGGCTTGCCGTCCGGCCCCATCCGTACCTGTTTCTTCTTAGGTTTGGAAACGGCAGGCGTTCCCGTGGGGCTATATCGTGGCGAGCGTGTCTGGGGATCCGTAAGACCGGCATTTGGGTCGTGCAGCCAATCCTCCTCGTCCAGCTCGCCGTCGTCCTGGGTAGGGTCGTATGCATATGGAACAAGGCCACGCACACTCCCGCCTACACCGAGGCCTTTGTCGCCTGCGCCGCCGGGGCCCGACGGGTATTTGCTGTCCGCAAGGGACATGATCGACTCGCCCGACGACGACGCGACGCTGTTACGCTTTGAGAACATACGCGGCGGCAGAAGCAACGGTTCGCTGCCTGTGGACGCGGACCTGTTGGGAGGCGTTGTAGGAGCCAGGCGGTATAGAACCATCGACCCGTGGGTTCCAAGAGACGGCGGAAACGCAGACGTGTGTGGGCCTAGTCCGAGCCCCAGTGTAGCAATGACGCCTTCGGAAGAGGGGCCACCTGAGGCAGAGGTATTCCTGAACGATCCGCGCGACGCAGGGCGTGAGTTGGAGGCACTTCGGGGCATAGACGCCGTGGACGATGGATGTGAAGCATTCCCCAATGGCGACGCCGTGGCCGGTGTAAAGCTTCCCGCACTCGCACTCCTGCCCACACGATGTGCTTCTATGTACTCCTGCGACGATTGTTGCTGCTGGGCGAAGCCTGTGGCGACCAAGGGCGACGATAGTAACCGACTGTCCTCGAGGGGATTTGGGGTTGGCATCCCCGAATACTGGCGCTGCTGCATGTTGGGGCTGCGAGGGCTAGGATTTGGCAGTCGAGCGGGAGTAAACTCGGCGTACTGCGACTCGTTGCTCTCGTCATCGCCGGTCGTGGATGTCGCCAAATGAGAGGGGGACGGCGGTGAATGACGCTGTGTCGACGACATAGGAAGGTAGCTCCTGTGACGGCCAAATTGTTAGGAGGTGGCGACAACAGCGACAACGACGACGGCAGCAAAGAGACCGACAACGAGGAAGAAGGAGGGAGCGACAGAGCCAATGACGGCGACGACAATGAGAAAAGAGGAAGGGGAGGAGGGATTTCCTTCCTTCCGTTCGATTATGGATCGTGGGAGAATTGATACCGAACCAACAGTTCATCCGAGACAGCTTACGTCAGCAATTCACAGTTTGGTTTGAATGCTTCGTTTGAACCACTATGTAATCAGAAATACACGCATAGAGCAAACTTATATTCTTTTTCATCATCTCTATCGTACATGTTTGTGGGGAGTATCTAAGTATGCTAGGGATGCATTGAGCCATGTTGCACAAAATAAAATAAAATTACGAGGCTGCGTGTTTAGCATGGCGCTGTGGCGTTAAAGGAGGTGATACCGGCATAGAGGGATTCTGATTGAGGGCGCCTGGGACATACTGCATAATAACGGGTGATATCTGCATGGGGCCTTGTGGTTGATACTGCTGCTGATACTGTGCTGCATATTGCGCTTGCTGAATTTGTTGTGCACTTTGCTCTCCTTCACCGGCAATCGCACCGCCAGTGTGGCTTTGAGGAGGCGAGGGAGCTATAAAATATATTGGCTGGGGCTGCGGCATAGGCTGCGGCGGGGGCATTGCCATCGCCTGATAGGCCGGGTATCCGGTGGCAGCAGTAGCAACAGCAGCGTGCCGTTTCGACCCCTTGCGCCGATGGTGCGCTCGCGGGCCGCGCGGTGCGGTCTGAGGAACAGGCATGTATCCGTTATATGGATATGGATATTGATAGACGGCGGGGTAGGTATATGGGTACGGAGTTGGTACTATAGGGCTGGGGGCGCGCGTGTGATGCGTATCAGATGACACTCTGTGCCGCGGCCGTCTCGAGCCCTTAGCTTTACCAGAGTGGTGTCGGCGATTCGAGGACCGCTCGGAGCGACGGGGGGATATAGGCGATCCGAGATCGAGCCCCGAGATTGTACCAGTTCCGTTGCTCATAATATCGATATTCTGGCTTATCCGGCGGGAGCGTGTCAGCATCGCACGATACCAAGACGACATTGGTTTCTTCTTCGCTCGGTCCGAGTCCGGGGGTCGATAGTCTACCGTTACTCTCTCTGCTACCCATGGAAGGTTATATAGACCCTTGAAGAACTTTTCTATTGGGCTGAGGTGAGACGCAAAGGAAGGATCGTAATGGGAAGCGAATGTCGACATCGTGTATTGTTCCGAGGTGCTGGTGGGAGAAAGGAAGGAGTTGGGGGATTGCAGCATGGGCTGGGTCGACGCTGTTATGGGACGCATGGGGGACGGTGACGGACCTAAGCCTGAGGGTCCTGGCATAGATTCCGTTTGCGCTTGGACGCTTGCGCGGGTAGGTAATTCTTGCTGGTAAGACACTCTTCCAGGTGTATTGCCTCTCCGTGGTGATGGTGTTGGTACAGGTGATGTCATTGCGGGAGCTTGCGACTCTGTACTATACACCATGACAGTGGCCCTCCCTCTTAAACTCGGTTCGTTCTCCATGATATCTTCCAAGTGATGTTGCGGGTATTCCGCCACGGGGCCATCGTAGAAGTCCGCTTGCTCTTCTTCTACGATTCCGTCTGACGGAGGAGTCAGGGTGACAATGGGATGCTGGGGTCCAGCAGGGTTGTCTCGAACAGGTACGTCGTTGCCGTAGGGGTACGTAGGTCCATTGGGAGGATGCATCGGATTGGGATTATCACGGTGATGAAAACCACCCGGCGTTGCACTCGGAGGGAGTGTTCCACTGACCATTGCCATACTCAGACGGTGTGCGAATTGCGGATTCGAAGGGCCGATGGAGGGATTGGAGAGATATCTCGGCAGTGTATTACCTCGTTCAATCCCTGTCGCTGTTGTCGATGTTCCCTCTGTCCCGAAGGTACCTTTCCTTTTCAGCCGCTGTGCTTCCCCCTTCTTCGCGCCTCCAAGCATCTTGGGTAATCGCTTGAGACCCTTGAAGAAACCCCCAACGAAGGAGCGATTCGGACCATCCTCTGGCTGAGGTTCCAAGACCGGCGGCGCTGGACTGAACGAAGGCTCCGGCATGTGTCCGTACATATCCTGGTTCTGATATCCAAAAGGAAAGTTTTTCGTGTCGACGCCCATATGTGTAAACGGGTGTGGTTCCTCCATCCCGGGATCTAACGCCATTTCGTACTTCACGGGCACCCGACTTTGTCGGAAGGGAGGCTCGACGGGAAGGGGGCGCGGCCGGCGAAGATTGGTGTCCACACCAGCAGAGGACACCGATTCATCCAGCGGCGGCGGCGGCTGTCGAGCCTGCGAATAAACCCATGACTTGGTACTAGCGGTAACACCACTTGTCTGACTTTGATGCGAGCCTCGTGTCAGGGACCGGCGCATGGCTTCTTCGTCCATGTTAGGGTCAGTGCCCCGGTACGACTGCCCATAGCCGGAATGTCGCTGGTCGAGGTAATCGGTCATAAATGACGGAATCGGAACGGATCGATGAGATATGACAGAAACGGAGGATAAGTAAAGGGAGATGGTTGAAATGCAAAGAGCTGTGCTTCGTTGAATGAATACAGATGGATGTTCTGAGGCTGAACTGTTGGCGTGGCCGTATTGTAAGACCCGAGGTGTGTGCGTGTATATCAAAGTGAGGAGGCATGAGATCATATACTCCACGAGGATGGAGGCTGGGCTGCCTTGAGGCTGATGATACGAAACAAATTCACCGTGATGTCGAATCCACGATAACTCTGCTTCATTCAAAGTCAAGCACTACTCGCTGTTGAACAAATACGGATGAGGGTGCCTGCTCTGTGGGGGCCGTTTCCTTCCAGAAATCATACGGCTTGATATTCGGACAGGGCAGGTGGTGGGTTACATTGTACACGGCCCAGACACGGACGCTGATTTCATGGCAAGCATCAACAGATAACAAGGGGTCGGTGCAGCACGATGCAACGTTCATGCTGGACGTGCTTCACAGACGCGCCTGTGTAACTTCCAGTCTATCTTCTAAAGATAGATGAACTTCAAATTTGCGAGATCGTCAACTAATAATAGAACACACATACCTGATGTTCCTTGGAGCAATACAAGACCTCTGCACAACGTTGACAAGTCTTGAATTTACTGTGGCCCGTAAAACCCGCTGGCTCCTCGATGGTGCATATCCAAAGGTTGCAGCGCGCGACACCTTTGGGAAATTTGTCTTGTCGGACGATCTTGCTTTTGGGCGCCAGCGAACGGCACGCTGAGAAATCGAAGAATCCGCAATCTTTGTCTTCGCAATTTCTTCCGCCGCATCCAGTAGGATAAGATTCAGAAAGAATTTTGGGTAGACAGTAGGATGGGTCCGTGAAAAGAGCTCGGGCTTTGACGTTTGGCGCGGTGGACATGAAGACGATGAAGCGAGGAACATACTCCGTCGCTGGATCGGAAAGAAGGGCACGAACAAGGAGATCGACTTGCAGGAAGCAAGGTTTGACGTTGAGACACCAAGAATTATCCATCTCGTAGACTTGGAAAGAAAATGAGCGGATGACATGAGACGATAAAGGAATAGCTACATTTCTCGCGTTGTTCGGCTATCGACAGCCCACCCTTGCTCAACTCAACCCAGTAGTCAAGCGCGCGGTCCAAATCTTCCGATTTCAAGTTTGTCACTACGATTGGAATGTCCGCGCCTCCGCAATCATGCATATTTCGCAGGATAAGCAATGGAAACATCTGTCGGAAAGATGAGTACGCGCGGAGACGATTTGTAAGTATATTGAGCACCTACAAGCCCCGCAAGTGTCATGAGCTGGAAGGTCTTTCGAGGCTCAATGTCGTGTTGTTTCTCCCGACTGTCAAGCCACCCCCATGTTTCCTTGTCCGCGTACCATTGAACGCGGACGTCCGCGAGCGCCATTGGTAGAAGTCGCGACGTGTCTACACTGTGAAAGAAGAGATTTTCCGCGTGGAATTTCGTGTCCGTTTTCCAGGAAATAAGGCGACTGTTTCTTTTGTGATTGGTATTTCGAATAGCACTTGGCCATTGTGCTACTCCTTTGAACCACAGCTCAACATCTGAGGGCCCATCTTGGGTTTCCTGGCCGCTGAAGAGCGTGTTCCGGATTTGTTCAACATATTTTTCTGAAAACTCGTCGCAGATAAGATTACATTCGGAAATCAGTGCTTTGGAGGTGTATTGATGATTTGGGATTGACATGCTGGAAAGGGGGCCGACGAACAGTTGAAATGTTGAAGTTGCAATTTCGTGTCGAAGATAGTAGCATAGTTTCAATTCGGGCGCCGATTGAAATACTAAGGGCCCGATTTTTAACTTCCCCTGTCACACCTCGGTCGCGCGGCCTTCGCCGCGACTAAGTGAAGACTAAAAGTACGTTTACTAAGTAGTGAGCGCATGTGTTAGCTGAAATCCGGCTCCGTTCCTGACCGTGAGGTCGGATTTGAGTCTGAAGGCTTGCAAACATCTCCGACTTCTCTCCAACTTCTCTCCGACTCTAATCCAATGATGGTAAGTAAGTACCAAAAAGAAATTCGTTGGAAATTCGAGGCAATTCAAGCTCTAGTATCAACTACCCTACGTGAACCTACAGTCGAAATGGTACAGTAATCTAAACATGTACTCCTCGTGGCCGTATTCCGGCGACACGTATCGGGCAGCGGCCACACATGGATTTATACACTATTCCAGCAACTCACATACCCGGAACTTGGATGTAGCTGCCTTTTGAGTATGAGGAATCGGTGTGAGGCATACAACGATCCCTTGAGAGGAAACATTCAATCGAAAATATTTAGCTGAGAGCATAGCAGCTGCTGACTATTTTGCAGTACAAATGCCTCCAGAAACAGATCGTCAGACGGGAAGGATACAGTGCCCATGCCCATGATGTGCCCATGGAAGTTGCGCAAAATCTTCGACGCCGGCCAGAACTTAAGCCACGCCATGAGGTCGCCGAAATTTTCTGGTTGGCATCTGAACGCAATCTGCTGTAAGTATCAAAGTGAGCGCCTCAAGAATGTCCAAATCAAGTAGACGCAGACATGCTTGTTATCTGCCAGCACATCTCCCATGCTCTCTGGCTCCTGGAGCATCAGCCCGTTTGCTGTCCACGGCATGTGGGTCGCAATGAACGACGTGTGGTGTACGTATAGACCAACGATGGAGAGAGGCCCGATAAGGTGCTGCATTTCTTCCAGGACAGTCGGCAGCCCATGGCCGCTTTGGGTGGCACAGCTCCGCATATTGCGCCGGTGGCGAGGGTGTCCAGAGCCCCCGCACGACGGTGTGCACTTAGTTGATGACGGCGTCGATCTGCTCTTCAGTGGCAGCCTTCCGAATGAACTGGATGAGGAGTGTGTCGCACGGGATTCGGGTTAGGACAATGTATTGAAAACCCTGGACTGCGAAAGAATCGAACACTTTGAGAATGGGAAGGTTCAAACCAAACCAATATGATCAATCCTATGGAGGAAGCGTAAGGCATTGGTTTCTGTTGATTCCGAGAAGAAACTCTCTGAGTCATAACCAGTAGTATTCTGAAACAGAATAAACGGATCCTTTGGAGAATGGATGGGTTTGAGAGTAGCTGGAAGCAGACCCGGCGGCGGAAGTGCTCGAACATGGTGGTTTCTCTCCGGTAAATCAACGTCAAGGTTCAAAACGGCAGGAAAAGTTGCACCGGCTTAGGTTCGTTCCAAGCCGCCTTCTGCCGGCAGATGTTTGGTATGTAAACATAGCCTTATATGGGCACATTTCAACGTCCGCAGGACGCCTTCGCAGAAGGGGCTTGGGACTCCATCAGGGAACTCGTGAGAATGTTGTAACTGGATACAACGCGTTGTAATTGATGTAATTTGGTGTAACTGTTGTAATCTGCTGAAATGTTACAACAGACCTTATGTTGGCAATATATGGCTAAGAGCAAATCTGTCATTGTAATAATGTGGTATCATCCTGAGTGCCAATGGTCATCCTCCGTATACATGGCTTCAGTTGGAATTGTGATATCTCAATTTATCTGTGTTATAACCGGTTATAATGCCCTACACAATTATGGTAAAAAAGCAACATCAACTGTACTAAGTCTTGACTTGCGTGCTCACCAAGACTCTCCAGGTCTTTAGCTTCTATGTATGTACTGGCCACTTATAACTGATTTACGGTGAATCGACAATGTTTCACCTCACTCGTGTTCTTGACTTATTATTTATGCACAGCTAATTATTGTATCGGACTCGCTTATGCCTTAAAGGCGACTTCCTCAATGAAATTGACTTCCACTTAAATTTATTTGCACCCCACGAGAGGCGAACTCAGCAGCGTGGACTTAAATTTGATGTGTTACCGGGACACTTCTTACCGCTACGCCATAAAACATTTTAATGATGGGTGTCTGTACTATGACAGTATGAGTAGACAATGTTCAAYTACAGGTTTTCGAASCTCTAGTATTTATTCAGCCGCTGGAAAACTGACTAAAAATTGGCCACTTTAAATAGGTAAAGTGAAGAACATGTAACAGTTCAGTGAACGCGTTCGCRAACTTTGTTCCCAGTGGATGAGATGTCCTCAAGTCCAGTGATGACACCAATGTGACCAAATGATAATGCACAAATAATTCACTCGCAATATTTCACATAAATGGTAAGTTTCGGTAAGGTATGTGTAATTATGGTATCTACTTTGTCAATTCTAGTCATCTTGGGATCACAAATATATAGCATCTAAATGGATGGTAGACGAACATAAGGGACTGCCAAGGGACTGCAATATTGCAAGATTCTGATCACCCGCCATCAAAATTACAGCAAGATTATGATGGATTATAACTGGATACAACGGCGTGGCAAGATGTTACAGAGTGACCGCTGTCACAACCTGATAGCAACTTTTCCACTTTTCCCTGATGTCACTGCCAAAAACCAGCAGGACGTTCAACCGCGCATGGGTCACTCAACTTGTACCCGCTGTTTTTGAAAATTGGTAGACAGGTTCATTCGAAGTAAATGTAATGAATTCAATTTTCAGACTCACTGAAATACACTGACAATGCCCTCTTTTTCAGTACTCAGTCAGGGCTTTGCCCTTACGTATATCACACACTTTTGTGTACTGTAGACTCGCTCTTTTGACATCTGGTGCGTCGTATCTCGTACATGTGCAAAATATACACGTACTCACCAAGTTTCCGCGCAGGAATCGCGTTCCATGTGCAGTTATGTCTGTTATGGTCCCATCAGGACCCCTCCAAGATATCAACGTCAATCTCCCGGCTACTCCGCGGCCACGAACACCTTCCACACATACCACGAACTCAACTACGTCTCTGACGGCACCTCAAACGCCACGAAAACGGAAAACGACGAGGAATCAACGCCTGCGCGGCATAAAAACAACCCTACCCCCCGACCTTTCCTTCGCGTCCATATCATCTCGTCTCGTCGACACCTTGCAGCTCTCGTACACACCCGACGAATGGCAAGTGCACGTCATACGACGAATACTTCAGGGCTATGATAGCATACTCTGTGCGGGTACAGGCTACGGCAAGAGCCTCATTTTTGAAGCCCTGGCGGTTCTTGGGGGACCGGGAAAGCTGGTCATCATCATCAGCCCCTTGAAGGCTCTTGAACGTGACCAGGTCAGCTATCATAAAACATTCATTTATTACCATTCCACAATTAACGCAATCTACTAGGCTGATCAAGCAATAGCGAAGGGCATCGACGCAATTGTGATTAACGAAGACACCACAAAGTCCGTGGGACTCTGGAAACGAGCTCGGACAACATCAGCGATGGTTTACATGTCCCCGGAAATGGCCCTGTCCGATAGTTTCATGAAGCTGTGGAAGGATACTCGGTTTCGTGGACGCCTGACGGCATTGGTTGTCGACGAGGCACATTGCATTGAGGATTGGGGGAGCGACGACTTCCGCCCTCTCTATCGCAAACTCCACATCCTGCGCAATTACACCGGATTTGAAATACCATTCTTTTCTTGCACCGCAACCTGCAAGACCTCGACGTTTGATCTGATATGGGACACACTCGGTTATGGGAACAGGCCATTTTGGGGGCTCGACGTGTGGACTGATAGGTCTAACTTGTATTTTATAGTCCAACCATTTACCGACCCCAAGAACCTCTTGCTTGATACCCTTGCCCTGCTCCCAGAAATCCTCAATGTGACCACTGTGATTGACGATATCGACAAGACAATATTGTACTTTGACTCTGAAGCCGCCTGTCGTGGGGCTGTTCAATTCCTACGAAAGCTCCTCCCGCAACATCTTCGACCATGCGCCCATGCGTTCTCGTCTGATCTGTCCGAAGCGGCCAAACAGCAGTGTTGGGCCCAGTTTCAGAAGGGCGAAATTCGCATCTTATGCGCAACCGATGCTGCCGGAATGGGCTGCAACGTTCCGGATGTCAAATATGTCGTGACATTCAACGTTCCAAAGTCTACAACAACCGTAGGTCAACGATGGGGCCGCGCAGGACGTAATCGAGGAGGTCTTGAATGTTCTTTAAGGTAAGATTCTTGATTTTGATTCTCAATTTTTCGTCTTTGATGAGGTTATCGCTCTCCTTGTGGGCTATTTTATAGGCATATGGCTTGATTATGTCGTCTAGATGCCGTCGTGCATTTGGAAAGGCTTCATACCATCTCTGAAAGATGAACGCTGGTGGGAATTTGTGCTCTCCATGTGCGGTAGGTGTATATCCCATAAAACGTGCAGCTCTAGTCCTGACTGCTGTGATTTCAGATGTAAACGCAAAGGTTATGAGCTGTGCAACGCTGATGTGGAGGAAAATCACAAGGGAGAATATAAGATGTAGGCGCATTTTGAGGCTCAACCGGTCGGCTCTGGTTCCCAACAGGTTCTCCCAGTACTGGTTATCATACTCAAGAACTTCTGGCATGTGTAGTGGTTGCGTCGTAGATAAACGAGACCTTTGGTTTCAGAACTGGACGATTTCTGGCTAAGAGTGACTTTACTGTCACGAATGTCACGTATGAGCGGCTTCAACACGATACCCTCGAAACTTTTGAAGAAGAATATGAATTGCTCCTAGCTTCTGATATAATACTATATGTAGCCTATTAAGCTGTTCTACAGAATTTCAGAGCTCAGCGGGCAATATTGGTGGTGCATGAGGGTTGATAGAATTGATCCTCGGAACTGGGTCACACAAATAGCTTGCTGGATAGTGATGCTTTGCGTATACAGTTTTTTCCAAGAATGAATATATACATATTCTAACATATTTACTTGTTGCTTGTACAGTTTCAGAGTTTTTTATCGAGAGTGAGTTGTGTGAGATGGGTTCAAACGTCCTGTCTGTTTTTGGCAGTTTGTCCCCAGCCCCTTCTGCGAAGGCGCCGCTTGCGGCCGGAGCACGTGGGCTTGCTCCGAACCTAGCACCGGCTATATTTAGTAATCCTAAGTGTGATCCCATCAGCACTCCTCGACTCCCGACTCAAACTCGCTGAGTACTGCGCAGAGTATTTCTCAACCATTAGCCGGAATAAAGTTAGAGGGGATTGTTTAGCTTGTCGTACTCTCAGACATGTCCATTAGTAAGGGCCAGAAAATTGCGGACCACTCGCAGCTCTGGACGATTGTATCTCTCCTCAAAATACGGCAAACGCGTTCCACACCTTAGAATAATTAATGTAATAAAGTGTCTTCATGACTCACGCAACTTTTTAAAATTTACAGAGGTTGGAAAGAGGTCTCATTCAATATTTGCATGTCATACACTGCACTCTACAACGGGATTGGCTAATAGAGCGTGATAGTGCAGCCGTATTATCAACGACCTTTTAATCAAATACATATATAGACACATTAATCCTTGAATAGAGGGCGATTGCCTGTGATTGCATAGAAGTGCGATCCGGGAAAGATATGAGCCCACCCAGCAAAGAGCCTAATCAATCTGACACAAGTCTAGCTCGGTAGCAGACATAATATCTGACTGTATTGCAGACCCTTCAGGAAAGTGACCAGATATCAACGCGAGATACGAAGTGCAAAGGTGTTACCGGTGTTGGATCTATTTCCGGTGGTAACAGTGTCGAGGAGGCAAAGCAGGCCCATATAGATAACTGTCGGACTGACATTATGGAAAAGGGAAGTGTTTGCGGCTTGCACAATTTGCTTTCACAATGCAGCCGCCGGATCCGAAGCTGGAGTGCACCCAAATCCCAAAATAATGCTCTGAGTACGGAGCCATTCTCGATTGCTTACTCGCGTTCAGTGGTCCCGGCGGTCCAAGCCACCAAAATCAAGCCGCGTATCCGCGGCTAAGTACACATTTTAAGCGGTGGTCCTAAAATAGACGTCTAAATTTAAACACTTACTGCCTCAGCGAGATTTTCGCAATAGAGATTAAGCACAATGACTCAGGGTACTCATGTAAGGGACTTTCAGTCGACGAAAACATTGGAATCTAACCGCAAAGAATTCATATAAAGTCGAAGGAACGACGATGCAGGCCCTCATCAACATCAACCTCTCAGAACAGACGAACACCGAACAAACACTTCCTACCACCCCAAACCTTTGAATAGCATTTAATAATGGCTATGAACAACAGCACACAGATAGAGCCTACCCAGGAGCCCAAGATCAAGGTTGCAATTATGTGAGTAATGAGTAATTTCCGCGATACCGTCTGCTGACTATCAAGCAGAGGTGCTGGTATGGGAGGGCTATCCCTCTCGGCTGCGCTGCATGCTTTCGATCGAAGCAACAAACTGGAAATCAACTTGTACGAAAGCGCACATCATATTACAGAAATAGGAGCTGGAATAGGAATGTGGCCACGCACTTGGAAAATCATGCAGGAACTCGAATTAGATGAGCCCCTCGGACACTTCCTTCCCTCCTTCCCAGACAACAGCGAGCGTAAGTATACACCCTTTCCAACATACGGGGGAATAGCTGATATATTCTCTGAATAGATGTTGCTTGGGAATTACGCAAGTCAGACCAGCTAGAAGGCGTTCATATCCAAGATCTCAAAATCAAAGGTGTGTAACTATAAATATCATTAATCATTAATCAATATTCACACTGATTATTGGCGCAGGAACTGCACTTGGATTCCACAGGGCCGACGTTCAACAGACATTCCTGAAGAAATGCGACCCTGCCAGTGTACATGTCAATAAGCGCCTAACCTCTTTCGAAGAGACGCCGGAGGGGGGAGTACACCTCCAGTTCCACGATGGGTCCAGCGCGACCTGCGATATTCTTGTCGGAATGGACGGAATCAAATCCGTGGTTCGCAAGGGGCTACTCATCAAGCAAGGCCTATCGCACTCGGCGTCGCTCGATCCCGTCTGGACCGGTACAATGGTGTATCGTGGTCTGATTGAACAGGCAGCTCTAGAAGCTATATATCCCGGCCACAGGACAATCACTACTGCGTTGATGGTGAGTTGAATATCGTCACGACATCTTAGAGTACTCATAAATTTGGAGTATAGTATGTTGGAAAACTGAAGCATCTGATCGTGTATCCAGTCCAGCACGAGGATGGGAAGGTGCTCGTGAACGTAGCAGCGTTTGTTGGAAATCCGGAAAAGGAAAACACGCCATATTCGGAAGCTCCTATTTCAGCGACATGCGAACCGGAAGAAATTTTGACTGCCTATGCGGGATGGGAGCCCGAAGTCCAAGCACTCTTGAAGGTAAGCGATTATTTGTTACTACGTACTTTCATATATCTGATCACTCGGGCTTCCTTTGCAGTGCCTCTCGCAGCCCAAGAAGTGGCCGATCGGAGATTTGCTCCCCTTAGACTCCTATGCCTCCGGTCGCATTTTTGTCGGAGGTGATGCTGTGCGTCTCTCTGTATTCTCTACCACCCTTCACATTTCCTAAGCGCAATTTTATTTTATTTTAGGCGCACGCAATGCCCCCGCATCAAGGGTCGGGAGCCGGACAGGCTATCGAGGTTCGTGTACATTATTGTCCTACTATAAGTCTGAATGCGAGCCGTATATTTTATTTTATAGGACGCGTACATACTCGCAAAGCTCCTCACCCATCCGAAATCTACAAAGGCGCTCATCCCCAAGATATCCGAGGTCTACAACAGCGTTCGTCAGCCGAGGGGCAACAGTGTTTTGGCCGCTTCTATTAGGACTGGCCGCCTGTACGAATTTTTGGCCCCCGGATTCGAGCATGTACAGGAGGGCGACACCAATATTCCGTTTGAAAATCTCCACGAGATCGCCGAGCTTGTGAGCAAGGAGCTCGAGTGGACTTGGAAAGAGTCCGCAGAAGCAGATGTGGCGAAGGCGCTGGAGATGTTGGCGGGTAGTCTTTAATCTGTAGTTTGAATCAGGCTTCACGCCGGGCTCAGGATATAAATTCGTAGTTGCTGGTAGAAGGTTCGATTCTTTCTCGCGATCGATGAAGTAGTCAAATACATTGCAGATGTAAACAGACATTATTAATGATTTTTGTATTTGCAGAGAACGCATGCTATTGAACTTTAACAGCTTACAGCCGCAGCTGCCGCCGCGCTTGAACTAGCAGCTGCACTTGAGCTTGCGGCTTGGTTGGCTTCGTCGTCCAGGCGCCGAGTTTCCATTTTCAGTAGGACAAGGAAGAGAAACCATTTGTCGGTCTCTCGGACGCCCTCCGGGATGGTAATCGACGCATGAGTTGATTTTCCGAAAATACGCGAGGTGTGTGGCGTCATCTGCGCGTGCATACTTTGGGTTGAGAGCTCGGTCACCTGGGAGATTTAATTGCAAGTGCAAGCGTCGTGAGCGATCCACTTTTAGCGTTTTGGCAAAAATGCGTGCGTACTGTCCATTGATGACTTCCGTATCTGGTCTCATAACGCGGACCTGAGGGATCCCATTGCCAGGTGCGCTTCCAATGACTGTAAATGAGATCATGGAAAATAGCATATTATTAGAATCGTCAACTGCATATGTATATGGACCTAGTTACATACCTGCCACCGAAAAACCCTTTCGGCTTCGTCTTGATCTGATCTGTGTCCTTCGTCCTTCCTTGCAGCTCGAACGCTTTGTCCCTCCACCGAACGGAGGCAATAGCGCGCTGATTGGCGTCGAAGAGGGTTGTGACGTTCCGGCGGAGGAAACTTCTCGTTGTGGAAGTAGTGAACACTATAGATCCGGAGCCAAGCCGCACATGCGAATTCAGGATGTCCCTCTTTTCGAAGTTATATATCGGCATGCTGAGAGGTGTGCGTGTGGCCTTGCACTTCAAGATGCAGTGAAGAATGGCCTTTGTATCTTCGGAACGAGTGGGGGGAGTTGGAAACAGTACAGCTGCGACTCCAAGACAAGCATGTAATATACGCCTGGCGGCCCCGAAAATAGCGGAGCCTCAGCTAACAGCTGCACCACCGCACCACTGCGGAACGCTGGAGCTTCTCCAAGACATTGACTATTCGCTTGTGTTTACAGGCAGCCCGACTTCTAGGTCAACCAAGCATATTACATGATGTCTATCACTTTCAACGACTGCGCGCTGAAACGCTCGAAACCAAGTATAGAGACGGTATAGCCACTACTCACTCCTTGCATAGCATGTAGTAATATCGCAGTGATAGTAGTGCAATAGCGATGCTGTGCAGACTTCTAATAAGCGCGCCATTCTATGACAGATCGTCGTCTTTTCTAAACTTAGGCCCTGCCATTGGAAGAGTCAATCGGTAAAAATGTGCGAGTGAAGAGATATTATGGATTCCTAGGTGGCGGTGGTCAGTCCTCGGCCAGGTCCAGAATCCCAATACTACCTCGAGGCTGAAGATGATGCATTGCATATCCGTTGACAGCCGTGTTGCCAATGGGAAACTGGCCCCTCTACCCCCCCTCGTAGCTCCTGACGCGCTTAACCCCCTTTAAGAGGCCAGAGCGCGTCTGATGTCGATTCCGAGCCGTGTCATACTTACCGCAGCGCGTGCTGTGGCCCGTGCGTGCACTGCGCAGGAGCTGTGCACCATTGATCCCGTTCATTTAATTTCCTGTCGGCAGCGCGCGGAGGCGCGAGAGAAAAGTACTCCACGATGCTGGGCACTCACAGCGTTCGACCAGGCCCAGCATCCCGGCTCACGTCGCGCGTCGACTCTCGAGGCGCGGCGTCGAGTGCCCACGGCCAAATATAGTCCCGGCCCGGCTCCCGCGCCCGTCGCGCGTTCGCGCTCTGCCACTGCCACTGCGCTCACCACGCGCGCGGATCTACGCCTCGCACCGCCACCCAAATACACATCTCAGTGCTTCCGCCTCCGGTGTCGCCGCGAGGGCGCGTCCGCGACCGCAATTGAGCCTGCGCCGCATCGCCCCCCCACATCCTGCATCACCGCATCTACCCACTCCACTCTGTCAGCGTTCGACACAGATATCACAGCATCTGCATCATCCACATCTCGCACGCGTCGTGTCATACCGTATCATATCATATCGCACTGTGTTATATTGTACCAAGCATGAGTAAGCACCACCGGGGCCGCGAGACCAGAGCCAGAGCCAGAGCACGGAAGGGACGTAGCATAAACGTAAGTATCCAGTCGTAGTATAATATAATATGTAACGTAGCAAGCAGGCCAAGCAGACAAAGACAACAGGCACCAAAAAATCCAACCGAGCAATCCGAGAGTCATTAGCATAGCGTCGTAGCGTAGATAAGCAGTGTACACGCCCCCACGCAGCGGGGAGCAGTCATTAGTTCCTTCTTCGTTCATATTTCTTCTCGCGTCCTCCAATCCATCAGACGCTGTCATCGCGCACATCGTCGATCGTCTTGTGTTTGTAATGATCGACCACCGTACGAGATCAGCCATCTGCTCATCGTCACCTTCTCCGTGATATTGGCGTTGCCATGCCACGCTACACCCCGAGTGCCTCCATCGACGTCGCCCCGCCCACGAGTGGCGCCTCGCCCTCCAAGCGCTCCTCGAGCCCGCGGCCTAGACCCTCGCGCTCCCACTCGCCCCCGAGATCAAGTAGAGCGAGCGCACCGGTCCCATGCGCATGTTGCACCGGCACGGGAGGTGGCACGCTCAGCCCGAGCCCCGAGCCGATAGACATCCCGCGCACGCTCGGCGCCGCACTGCCTGCGCCTCGCTCGCTCCCGCCCCATGCGCTCCCGCCGCCTCCGGTGCTCAGACCACTGACGCCTGGAATGTGCGGCGGCGGCTCGTTCCCCGCGCCACTGGTGAGCTGCGTGAGGCTTGTCGTCGCGGCAGGCGTCGCCGCGCGTAGATCCGCGTACGACATGAACGAGAGCCGCTTCGCCACGCCGCCCTGGCCGGGCGACGGAGCGAGCGAGGGGGAGGCGGAGAGAGCGGGCGGTGGGAGAGGGCGCGGGGATGCACTTGGTGAGAGAGACGCGCCGCGTGAGGTGCCCGCAGTTAGTGTCGCGCCAGTATCGACCGTACGCAATGCGGGCCGTGGAGAGGCAGATACCCCAGGAATATCAATGGCTGTGGTGTTGGTACTGGCTATCTGCGCGGTCGCAGCCGCAAGCAGCGCCTCCGCGCGGGGACTCGGGCTGGGACTGCGGCTGCGGAACGAGCCTATCGGACTCGCAAACCCGCTCGTGCGCCCACCCAATCCAAGCCCCAGTGAAGTCGGTGAGCCGAGGAAATCGAACGTCGAGGCGGGGGCGGGGGCGACGACAGCGACGGCGTCGGGGTCGGCAGCAAGCGAGCCGAGGATCGCGGCCGCGCTGTCCAGCACGGATGGCACGCTTGCCTCCAATGCTTCGGTACCCTTTGCACGTGGAATACGATGTGGGTTCGGCGGGTGGTATGCGGGAGATGTCGGAGAGAGGGTGTACGAGTGGGGTGGGGATGGTGGGACCAACGGTTCGATGTCGCGTTCGAAGATGGCCGACGACGACGAGTGGCTGTGAAACAGTGAGCACACTGCTTACAGCGAGCTAAGATGGGTGTAGTACTTACACTGATGTTGGCGACGATGGGATGGAGTTGGGAGAACGAGATCCGAGACGAGGGTCGGCGGCACGCAGATGCTGCGACGTACGACGGGCGTCGTTGCGCACGGGCCCCGGAGATAGGGCACCGTTGGATGTCATATGCCTGAGGTCGATGGGCGGCAGCGCTGCAGACGATGAGCACAGTGCTGGACAACAGCGACAAGACTCACTTTGGTTTGCCATCGTGGTTGTGGCGGGAAACAAGTTCGTTCGCAGCTGTCAGAATAGGGACACAATATATACTTACGTAAGATTTTCCGGCCTTCGCACCCCCGTGACCATAGCGGTCATCTTCTCTTCGAAGTTGTAAATTGCAAGTAAATTGTAGTTGCAGTCGGCGCCGGGCGGGTGCCTCCGTCAGCTTACTGATGATCAGCCACCGGGACCCAACCGGGACCTGGGTCGTCTAACCTCGCCTACCGACGGAAGTGGCCTGCTCATCGGCTCTCACCAAGCGCTGTCTAAAAATCTATATTCAGCCGCCTTGATTCAGCCCATGCGCGTGCTTCACCGTCGGGGAGTACCGGGGTAGCTCTCGAAAATCGCTGCTCGCGTGGTTTCTTGTTTTGGCTACAGAGCCTCGGGAAATAAGCGATGAGGGCAAGGACGGAGGCAGCCGGGATGGATCATTTACATTCAACAGCGGGGGAGATTGGCTCTGGGTGAAATTGCCATTCTACAGGCAGTTCTGTTCGACGTCGATCCTAGCGCTCGTCTCTGCGATAAAAATTGTCAACCATGACGTGAATGCTTAGATATCACAGCAAGAAAAATGGATCATGTAAGTGTTACGATAAATCTATTCATATTTGCGCAGTTCCAATGTTCGAAAGATCGTTTGCAAAAATGTGAATTTGACCGCCCGGTGCCCGACCAGCTAAAGGGGTTGCGCCATTCGCGCTGAAGAGTAGCGGTTCTTGCCACCGTAAGGGAATGGTAATTGTCTCGTGGGTGCAAGCAGATCGTGTTCAACCTTATACCAATTGAGAGTGAGCATGTAATGCATTATTGTCTACAAATTCCGAAGCAGTGTCTAATATCTGTTTACATCTCCAATGTATATAGCAGCTTCATTGAACACGGAAGGGAATCGAAGGTTCTAATAGTAACTACAAATATATATTCTAAAGCCGGCATGAGGCCTAATTCAGACGAATTAAAAACCACCCGTCTACATTTCCAGCGCCTTCGACACGTTTAGCTCAGTGGACTCCTTCCAAGTCCATTGGAGCTCCTTTCTCACAAGGTCGGCGATCTCGTTGAGCTTGTCAAATGGGATATTGGTGTCACCCTCCTGTACATGCTCGAATCCGGGGGTCAAAAATTCGTACAGGCGGCCAGTCCTAATAGAAGTGGCTAATACACTGTTTTCTTTTGCTGACGAACACTGTTGTAGACCTCGGAAATCTTGGGAATGAGCGCCTTTGTTGCTTTCGGATGATTGAGGAGCTTTACGAGCATGTACGTGTCCTATACACTAAAATATACGCATTGAGACTTATAGTAGAGCGATAAAGTGCATGAACCTCGATAGCCTGTCCGAACTGTGATGCGGGGGCATTGCGTGCGCCTAAAATAAAATTCCGTTTAGGAAATGTGAATGGTGGTAGAGAGTATAGAGACTCATAGCAAATACGGCTGTACTATAAGGCGCTAACAGCCAATTCCGTTGTAGTGCAATGCATGGCATTCAAACATTAGAAAAGGTGTCTTTCCAACCTCTCGATTTTTTTAAAAAAAAATTCAGAGCTGCGTAATTCTTTCAGGAACTTTGCTATAATAACTATTCTGCTGTAGAACTCGTTTACCGTATTTCGAGGAATAGTACGACAGAATCACTAATGCACATGCCATAAAAATAGGTACTCTCAATGGTCCAGCGCCGCAAGTGCGCCGGAATTTTCTCGTCCGAGCATTTTGGATAATGTGTGACTCGAAATTTACACATCTAAGACGGGCTTTCTCTGTCCCGTTCTTATCGAGAAAATATTCTGCGGAGTATCGAGTTCCTCCGAGAGGAGTAAAAAGAAAAGAAGAAATAAGAGAGTGGAACAGACGCAGCAAGATAGTCAGCACTTGCGTAGCATGTAGGTTTTCGTGGGACACAGGTCCGTAGCAAGTGCGTAGTGTTGATTGAGTGTTGAGTCGAAGGATAAAATGTGTTTTTCTCGCACAAGCTCTGTTGCGAGACTCATTCGAGCTATGTGAGATAGAAAAAACGTGAATACCAGTGGAGAAAAGGGACGACAGGTCGAGCGCGTGCTGACACGCGCAACTAATCTAATCTCTACGCTTCCACGGACCGCGATCAAATGAGCTTTGATCGTATCAATCTTTTCCTGCCATTTTGAGCCTTGACATCAATTCACTGTCAAATGTAAACCACCATGTTCAAACGACTCCGCTACTGGATCTACCTCAAGATACTCACATACCCCACATTTCTCCCAAGGATCCGCCTCTTTCGCTTTGGAATACCACTTGTGATGAAAGAGAGCTTCTTTGCAGAATCAACAGAAACCGAGGCCCTGCGCTTTCTCCATGGGACTGGTCTGAATCTCCCCATTCCCAAAGTGTTCGATTCTTTCGCAATCCAGGGTTGCGAGTACACTATCATGACGCGAATCCCGGGAGACACGCTTCTCAACCAGTTTATTAAGAAGACCATCACCGAAGAGCAGATCAGCGCCGTCATCAACGAAGTGCACGACGTCGTGCGGAAGCTGTGGACGCTCTCGCCGCCCCCGGAACATGCGGGGGTTGTCATGTGCCACCCAAGCGGCCACGGGCTGCCGACTGTTCTTGAAGAGATGCAAGACCTGATTGGGCCCCTCCCTATCGTCGACCTGTACGTGCACCACACGTCGCTTATTGCGACCCATAGACCATGGACGGCCGATGGGCTGATGCTCTTGGAACCCGAGCGAATGGGGAAGGTGCTCGCTGACGACAAGCGCGTGTACGTCCACTGTGATTTGCGGCCGCATAATATCATGGTAACCGACAATGGGAAATTGAGCGGCATTCTCGACTGGGAGAACTCGGGCTGGCATGCGCGTCATTGGCAGGTGCTCGTGTTGCGTACCACACTTGGGTATCTCAATCCGCCTCCGCTTTCTAAATGGTGGAGCAATATTCAGTTCGAGCCAGAGGTTGAAGAGGCATATTCTGCTGGCTGGTCGTTGATTCTTCGTCCTGTCTAGTAGCGTTTTCAATGTATCATGTATGTGCCTAAATCGGAATAAGACCTTCCAGTGACCTATGATTTTTGCAGGAAGAAAATTTCTGTTTTGTCCATGCCGGTTGCAAAATATTTCTTACAGTGCATTGTTCAATGGCCTGCCCGGCATTTTGGGATGCTTGCTTTACCGGAGTTTCTCAGCGGACTCGCGAGAGAGTCATTGGGACGACGAGCTTGGGATGTCGGTGAGTGGCGTTGGGTCGGTGTAGCAGTTCATTTAGAAAAATTGGCGCGTCATGTCATGGGTGTAAAAGGTTGGTAAAGGCTACGTGTAAATCGGCCCTGAAGCGGTTGAAAATCGCGGCCCGGGACTTCCCTGGGAATGGTGAGCGCCGACTTGACAGGCGCACGTCAAATGTAAACCACCATGTTCGAACGACTCCGCTATTGGATATACCTCAATATACTCACATACCCCACGTTTCTCCCAAGAATCCTTTTATTTCGTTTTGGAATACCGCTTGTGATGAAAGAGAGCTTCTTTGCAGAATCAACAGAAACCGAGGCCTTGCGTTTCCTCCATGGGACTGGTCTGAATCTCCCCATTCCCAAAGTGTTCGATTCTTTTGCGGTTCGGGGTCGCTAGTACACTATCATGACACGAATTCCGGGCGACACGCTTCTCAACCAGTTTCTCAAAGGGGCCATCACGGAAGAGCAGATTACTGCGGTCATCAACGAAGTGTATGATATCGTGCGGGAACTATGGTCCCTCTCACCACCGCCGCAATATGCGGATGTCGTCATGTGCCACCCGAGCGGCCACGGTCTGCCGACCGTCCTCGAAGAAATGCAAGACCTGATCGGGCCCCTCCCTATCATCGACCTGTACGTGCACCACACCTTTGGAATCGCCGAAAGCAAGCCGTGGACGGGCGAGGCGCTGATGCTTCAAGAGGCGGAGCGTATGGGGAAAGTGCTCGCTGACGACAAGCGCGTCTACGTCCACTGCGATTTACGGCCGCACAATATCATGGTCACCGCCGATGGGAAACTCAGCGGCATTCTCGACTGGGAGAATTCTGGCTGGCACGCGCGCCATTGGCAGGTCCTTGTGTTACGGACCACGCTTGGGTATCTCAATCCGCCGCCGCTTTCTAAGTGGTGGAATAATATCAAGTTTGAGCCAGAGGTTGAAGAGGCGCATTCTGCGGGTTGGTCGTTGATTCTTCGTCCTGTCTGATAACACTGTCAATCGAGTATGTGTAAAATCCTGACAGTGACCCATATTTTCCACAGGAAGATTTCCATGTTTTACATTTGTCATTCTTCATGGCTGACTTCGTTCCTACATCAGCGGATAATTGTTACGTGGACTGCAAATCGCATTTGAAAAGGCGCAGACGAGCGGATATTTTACTATCTGCAAAAATTCGCTCCAGGATGCGGGAAAAATTCTTGCTGGGTATATTGTCGCTGAATTTGAATCAGCGAACAAACAGAAGAGTATTCTCACCGAGAAATCTGTGTCTGAATTAGCATGGAGTAGCGGTTGTAGTCGATAATCTATAAATAGATCACCCTACTTAGCGAAAATAGCTAGATGGGGTAATGGAGACGGAGATCCGTCGTATCACATGCCCGCGAGGAACCGACGGACCTCCTGTCACTGAAGTGGCCAAAAATATCTTTGCGCCCATTGACTCAGAGCCTCGTCACTCCTTCGATATATATCCCTCCTCCAAGCCTGAGCCCATCCTTTCCCGAGATTAGCATGTCAGAGCAGTACACCAAGACTCCCCGCAGCACCGTGAATCGGTTAAAAGCGCGAGGTGCGTTACACTGATCGCTTATCGACCAATAATTCTTTAGCCATTTGCAGCTTCATACAACCATGATATGGTCCATAGTATTATCGACAGCGCCCCCGTCGCGCATGTTTCTTTCAACCCTACGTCTTTTGACGAGGATCCCTTCCCCACCATTCTCCCGATGCTTGCATGGACCGGCTCGTTCACGGAGCCAGACGCACAGGAGACTTCCGCCACGGCGATCTATCTTCATGGCCACGCAGCGTCGCGCTTTATGCGCCTCCCCGAAACGCAGAAGGAGGACAGCGGCCTCCCTGGCGTTCCTGTCTGCGTCGCCGCAACTCTCTTTGACGGGGTTGTGCTCGCGCTGACGCCGTTCAATCATAGTTGCAACTACCGTAGCGCTGTGGTGCATGGCTACGCAGTGACAGTGACGTCGCCCGCGGAGAAGATGTACGCATTGAAGCTCATCACAGACGGACTCGTCCCCGGCCGCTGGGACAACTCGCGCGTACCGCCCACCGCTGCAGAAATGACTACGACAACGGTACTACGCGTCGACATTGTCGGTGCGAGCGCGAAGGTGCGCGCGTATGCGCCGGGCAACGACCGCGCGGACCTTGACGACACAGAGATGCGCGCACGAGTATGGACGGGTATTCTTCCTGCAGCAAATCAGTACGGCGCGCCAATTCCTGCGCGCGAGAATTTGGTGCAAAATGTCCCTGAATATCTCGCGACCTTCGTGGCGAAGGAAAACGTAGAAGGGGAGGAGTATGCCCGTCGCGTGGCAGGGCTACCAGGTCCTGGGAAGGCGTAATGGATGCTGAACGTTGAATATCGCACAATCGATCTATAGGATTAAATTTTTGAGAAAGCTTTGCTCGCTCGCAACCGGCCGACGTGATCGAGGTGGGTTTCGGCTATTGCCGGTCGATTTTGAGCACGAGGAAATATTATTTCATGACGCACTCCATATCTAGGGCCTGGCCAAGCGCTAAGCCTTTTCAACTCCTTCACTCAACCTTATCTGTCGCTTTCTCATCGCGAGAGACATCGAGCAAACCGAAAAACACTCCTCTAGAAATTCGCCATGTCAGCCCAAGAACGCTCGGCCTCTCGCGGCCGTGATGCCTTTGTAGGCTCCCCCGATGCTGCATGTTCATTTGCCGTCTAATATCTACATTTCTGGGGCACAGAAATCGACAGGGAGGGGAGGAGCGGGAAACATGCAGCCTACGTCGCACTCGAGGGATGCACGCCCGGACTTAGGCCCGAGCGACTTCTCCACCCCGCGCGGCCGAGAACCTGTCGCAAAACCCGCGGCTAAAGTCTGCTCACTTACCTTTTCATGTTATCCGATGGCTTATCATCTTATCTTTGTTCAGGTATATACTACCGGCCGCGGCGGCGCAGGCAACCTGCAATATTCCGCCCAAGCGCCTCGCCCGGAGTCCTCATTCACGGAGACTGAGCGCGAGGTGATTAAGGAGCACGTTAACGCGCAGGAGTCTGCCAATGTGAGCTAATCTAAAATTTCATGCATCACTGATACTCACAATAACCCAGTTCTCCAGCGGACGCGGGGGACTTGGTAATTTCGCGAACCGCTCCCGATCGCGCGAACCTGCGTCAACGCCGAACGTCTACTCCAGCGGGCGGGGTGGCGTGGGCAACATACAATATGGCGAGGCAGCGCCTATTGGCGTTATCGATGAAGAAGAGCGCCAGAAACAGAATGCGAGCCATAAACCGGAGACATAGTGCGTATCGTGGTGCCTGTCATAATATATCGTTAATCTGGTTTTTCTCTCATATAGCCGATCCACTGGGCGCGGAGGAAGCGCCAACTTCCAAGTGGGACAGGAGCCGAAAATTGAGCATCCGCCAGTCACCAATCCTCAGTATGAGTCTACCGGCCGTGGTGGCGCAGGGAACATCGTCCACAACGAGCGTGCACGCTCTCATTCTCGTCGTCGGGAGTAAACAGCGGAACGTGGTATTATTGAAACACCTTCTCCTCCTTCCATCTTCACAAACAATGAACGTTAACAATATATCTTAAATTTATGTCTCGGCTTATACACTTTTATACACCACTTATCACTTCGCGAATTATCTGACGAAACCTCAAAATCACGGCGTCAAGTAAGTCGCGGGTAAAACGTGAGAAGAAATTCACTGTTTACCATTCAATTCAGGTGAAGTAGAACGTAGGATCCGCTCAGTTTAATGTGCAGCAGTACAGTTTTCCCCCTACAGCTAGAGATCCAGAATAAATATCAGCGTCCTATTACCTGACTTCAATAATGACTATACTTGCCGAAGCAGCAGGGGCATGAGCAGACAGGTCCGCTCGGCGCTACCGCGAGCGAAGTCGAATTTTTCACGACGCTGTATTCTATGGTGGTCGTCGCCGACGCGGCTACGATCATAATAGCATACGAGACGGCATAAGATGCGATAGGTACGAAGCGCATTGCTTTCTAGTTCGAAGCTTGGAGGAGATTTGGAAATATACGGTGGATGTGTTCTGAAATGTCTACCCAGAAATCGTGTCGTCTTTTATACGCCACCAAAGACTGAATATCATAAGGATTTTGAATTTCTCATAATCTATACTACTATGTAATACGGAAACGCTTCCCAACGGAGCAGTGTTCCTGGCGACTGGGGTCGAACAACATGACATGAATAGATCACAGACGGAGTCGCGGTCAAGTCGCGACCCTCACAAAACGGATCCAGCATGTCTGTCATTCTCCAGCTGCCACAGAACTTGAGCGAACGTCGGAGGGTCCCACAAGTATCATATACTTGCCCATAAGCAAAGCGATATTGGTGCTCAGAATTGCTCGCCTAAATGACCAGCCCGTCCAAAGCCCGCTACGCCAATTTTCCTGAAGACCATGGAGAAATGTATGCAGAGATATCTGCGAACATACTGACGTGCTTGAGACTTTACAGAGTATTTAAAATATCTCAAAAGGGTGTCGCGGTGTCCCTGCTCGCCCTCTGCGCGGTCGGCAGCCGGTCCGGAATTGATAAGACGTGGGAGAGTAACTTGAGTAAGTATTCATTTGTTCGCTCAGTCACTGGTCACTCACTTGGTTTTCACTCAACTTTCACTGCTGCGACTCGTCAGCCCAAGCTCAACCGTGTCGCTACTGGAATGTTGCGCTTGCTCGACTCCTTCTATCACAGGCTTTTCTCCACAAGCTTTCTTCCACTTCCGTTCTCTCCAACTTGAACCAAAATACTTACCTCAACCCGTTACCCAACCTCAACCGTCGATTTCTACATCCGAGCCAAAGAAGAGACTCTCCCATGGTACGCACCGACACGTTTCTATTTTGCTCTCGAAATCGGCGGCGTTCTGCCTTCGCGGTCCCAAGTTGTGGCGAAACTTGGCTACGGGTTATGTAGCACAGGTTGGTTATGCCGTGACGTACGGCTGGTTTCTCAACACAACAAATGCGACATACTCGTTGACAGACAATGAGGTTGCACAAGAATTAAGTACGTCTCAGTGACAGTATGCATGGCGAGATACCCCACTATTATAACAGGAGCGCGCAGCATACGCACACTTCCTTATACTTATAGCCCAGACCGTGGACTCGTGGTTCGTATTTCCTTTGATAATTTTGAGCTGAGTGGCTCCGAAGGCCCTCATCGACGTTTTGTCTTCGAGCCCCTGGGTCTCGACCTCATTCACAGGCGAGAAATACTAGGGGATCTATTCAATGAAGCGATATTTAAGACTATAGCGGCTCATGTTCTTAGATCCGTTGATTTTTGCACAGGCAAGCTTGCGTGGCACATGGAGGTGTGTCATTTGCGATCGTTATTTGCACCGTTAACCGAATTTCCGCTCAGACATACGTGCCGAGAACTTTTTTGAGCGCCTCTGATGATTCGGCTTGTCTCTCCCTCGAGAATATGTAACGGTTGCATTTTTGCCAGAAGATGGCAGATGAACGTATCGTCTACTAGTCGCACGACCAAATTGGACCATAGGCCTGAGGATGTGACTAAGCTCGGTGTACCCCATACTTGGCGACTTTGGCGAAGCCCACTCTGGCAAGGAGAGCTACAGTGTCAAAATACAGCCAAATCGTTACCGTGCTCCCTAGGTCGTCCTTGCCATGCCCGGAGCAAGTCTGCGGATATCTGGAATTTGGTCTAATGGTAAGTAATTCAGCGCCTAATTTTATTTCGCTTTTGGCTAACGTACTTATTGAAAGCTCTAGCAACTTTTCGACCGAGATTCGCTTCTGACAGCAGCGGATGCTGAGGCCTGAGGCCTGAGGATCTACCCAGCGAGATCCATCTGGTAACAGAGATGATTGCTCTCATCGGCCCTCCCCCAGCAACTTTTGTCCGTCATATCCCAACAACAGTCCGGGTGGGAGGCATCGAAGATGATGGCCAATGGTTGCTTCTCCACAGAATCCCTATCCCTAGTCTGAGCTTTGAGCGGTCAGAGCTCGTTTCATCAGACGTATGCTGCAGTGGGAGCCGGTGAACAGTCCGACAGCTGCTGAGCTTCTCAAAGATCCTTGGCTAGCCGACGTGATTGTATCATCAAGACTACTATGTTCAGGAAACCGTCACTGAAGGGGAGCTTATCTGAGCTTATACTTATAGGAGGTGACTATATTATTGCGCTGTTGTTTACTGGGCTGTCGGCAAGTTTATTCTATATTTCATATTCATGATGCGATACAGAACATCGACTGCACGATTCATCCCTGAGTGAACACATACCTCAAGTAATTGAAGAGTATCTTTGTTGGCAATCTCAAGGCAATTCGAAATATAACCCATGTAAGGGACGACAATGCACGCCGTGCTCGACCTTTTGTGGCGTGTAATCTGTCGTTCCACCGACGCAGTGTTCCTATGTACGTATATAAACACATATCTGACAGTACAGCGTGCATTACTCTCATGGAGCTGACCATGCTATTCAAGTGAAACTGCTGTAAAAATGTCTGCGCCTCCGACATCACGCCGCCGGCCGTATTACTTGCTTGACATCTGTATCACTGAGTCAACGTGGATTCTTGATGCGCGTCATGTGTTGAGATTTATTCCAGCTGGATTTTACTTGTAGGATACTCATTAGGATTTAGAATATAAGCTACTACCTGGTAAATAGTGTATTAGTATCCGAAAAGACGCACCGACAGGTCTTACTTTTGATGTTTTTCTTCAAGCATTTGGGAACCGGGTCCGGGATTAAGCTGTCTCTAAACAGAAGATAGGAATGGAGGGCGTAGACATTTGAGCATACGTTTGATCAGAATCTTCACATTTATAGCGAATGTATCAGAACAATTACTTTACTTATCAATGCAACGGCATGGATAGGTGTGAAGAATCACTGAAGCACCTGTCGAATATGATAGGAATAATTGAAATAACTTCAATAGCCTACATTTATCCAGGCACAAAGACTACAATATTTTCAGCGCTACTAATCTCGGCACGGCGCCTGGAGTGCGGGCCACGCCCATGGTGGCTCGACTCAGGTGGCACCAGTGGCAAGACGGGGACAAATTTGGACTCCGATCAGCGGCTGTTGGGAGAAGTTCAACTTCCCACGGGTGATTCTGACAGTTCGATTGCGTGCGGCTTCGCTTTCTCTTCCTTGCACCTTTCTATGTTTTCTTCCCTGTTGTGCTTACTTATGTTTTTTTTCAAGAAGCAAGGCCGCTTATACGTGAATGGGGATTCATTTTTACTTGGGAAGCTGCTCGAAAAGCCCATCGATCGGGTTCTCTGCCGATGACTTCCTGCGGCGGTCACTTGAATATGGTATGTAAAGCTAAGTCTGGTCACCGCTTGCTAACCCTTCGCTGTCAGGGAGGCCGTCCCCTTTGCTGGCAAACTTTGCTTGTCTCCTGCTTTCCTCCGCTCCATTTGGCCTCGCCGTCCGGGTTAATTGATGGAAGTTCTACACCTGCGTTCGGCTTCTGCTAAATGCCCGCCTTGGTGGGCGTTTAAATTCCACCAACGTGTTTGCGCATCTCGTCCCTCTCTCATCGACCCACCCCGAAGAAAGAGGACTTCTCACGGCGATACTCTACGAACATGCTCTTTTTGAAAACTATCCTCTGGCTAGCGTCTGTCCATGGTTCTATTCTTCCTGCTCTCGCCGATGCCTATCAGTGGCCAAATCCCCAGTACGAGGCTTTGGAACGCATGTTATTTGAAGGAACAGACAACAACGACAAGGCAACATCGATCCTGACCAACTCATGCGCGCGGCGCGTGTCGAATGGATCTCCAGTTGCCGCTGAGTGGCTTCGATTGGTAAGCTCTACTCTGACGCCGACCCTTCCAGTTCTTGAGCTTCGACTTCAATGCGGGACGCTGACCCGTTATTCTAGTCGTATCACGATAGTTCCACGAAAAACATCACCGATGGAACTGGAGGACTGGATGCGTCGATCTACTACGAACTCAGCAGACAAGAGGTGTGTTGATTATTCGGTCTCTCACCACGTATTCTTGGAACGTTCTCAAATAAAATTCGCAGAATATCGGAACCGGAATGGGCAATTCAATGAATGATTTCTCCGCATCTTCTAACAAATATGTATCTCGTAAGTCTGACTTCCCTTCCATCCGTCTGTCTTGATCACGACCTCGCAACTGGTAGGATCCGACCTCATCGCTCTTGGAGTTGTGTGGGGTGTAGCATCCTGCGCAGGACCCGTCATTCCATTCCGGACTGGACGCACTGATGCCACAGTCGCGGGACGCTTCGGTGCGCCTCAACCCCAAGAGATCCTAGACTTGGCCATCCAGCGCTTTAGTCTGCAGGGGTTCAACCAGACGGAGATGATCGGACTCGTGGCGTGCGGACATACCCTGGGCGGCGTCAACAACATTGATTTCCCATCGATTGTGCAGGTTCCTGGCCCAACCCTTTTTAATAGGGAGTTTGACGGGACTGATGCCTTCGATAACGCAGTGTGAGCCATGTGCAACGTACTGTTAGATCATCAAGATACTGACGGCAGTATTAATAGGGTTTTACAGTATCTGAATGGTACAACGAAGAATCCACTGGTGACCATCTCAAACACCCTCTTCCAGTCGGATTTGCGCATATTCCAGTCTGATAACAATGCAACAATGAATTTGTGGGTGTTTTCCTACAGTTCATGGAGGAATTCGTGCTCATGAAATGTAGGTTGGCGAATCCCTCGGTATATAGCGCCACTTGTGGTTCGCTTCTAGAGCGCATGATCAACACTGTTCCTTCGACGGTACAGCTCAGTGACGCAATTGAACTTATTCCGTTCAAGGTTACTCGCGCTCTTCTTACAGTGGAGAACTCGCAATTCGTTCTCGATGTTGTCATTCGGGTTCGTATTCCCTGTTCTAGGCGTCGCACAGACTTTCATCACATATTTCCTTTATTGAGTAGGTGGCCATCACTGGGGAAGACACGCCTGCATCAGGAAGAGCTATCACCATCTTCTGGTGTGATGCATATGGCGCGAACGCGGGATGCGCCGGTGGCGTTGCGGGCACTAGTACGACCGCCTCTCCTACGCCATTCAATGACGTCCTCGTTTCCCCTGTCGGCCAGGCACAGGGCATCTCCTTTGTCGAATACGAATTCTTCCTTCCCATCGACGTCGAGAAGAGCGTCAGCAACTTCTGGTTCGAACTCTTCACAGACGGCGTAGCTGCGACACAGGACAACGGGGGTGCAGGATTTGCCGTGCAGGACGGGCTCATCTTCATCCCGCAGCAAGGTTCCGCCAGCGGATCGAGCCAGGTGACATTCGACGTGATCGTTGGCGTATGTTTCCCGTCCTCCGCCCTTATGTTCCAAAATTGACGCCTGTTTCTTATTCGCCATAGGTTCGCAGCCAGAACACGCCCACGTCTGCGACTATGAACGTCTTCGACAACACATTCACTGGCACACCATCGACGCCATTCAGCGCAACCGTGCAACTTCAGCCAGCGACCAACGCCGCCATCGGGCCTGCGTTCGCGCCGTACACGCTCTATGGAGGAACGTTCACGACACCCTCGTCCACCGCGGGGCTCCCGACCGTGGATATTGCAGTGCAGGTCGACGGCGCAAATCACACGCTGGACTTTATTCGCCCCCGCAGCGCGCAGGACACGTTCCCCACGCACTCACTGAGCTCCGTGAGCACAACGACGGTCAGTTCGGTGCCCACTTCTGCGGCCTGAAGGGTTGAATGATTTGACGTGCGGTGGAGGATGAGTACAGTATGAGGCACGTTATCGAATGGAACTTCACGTACTTGGGGACATCCTACAGACACTGAAATTATTTCCCATGGAACAGAGTGTGTATGATATATTTGGCTCAAAAGCTTAACCCTCACAGACAATATGAACTCTGATGAGTGAAGCTACGCAGATACTAAGGCTCGTAGTCCTACAATCATGGAAACGTGCAACGGAATGGCATATCTCGACTGATATGAAACAAGAGACTCCGTGAGATGCCCTCGCCTCGCCCACCCTAATGGAACATCTTTGCGATCCACCCTGGGTAAGTCATACGCGCAAAACGCCGCGCTTGCATTTTATCGTCGGGGAGTAGATCGTGCATCTTCTGCAGGCGCGTTTCGAAATTCTTCAACGGGATCGATACGCCTGCACTCTGCAGCTGCCGGATCGCCGCCCAGGCGGAGTCACGCGTCCCGTCGAAGCGCACCATTGCGTTTTGCCCGCAGAACTGCTTTTGAAACTCTGCCTCCAGAGAGATATCCTTGGGAGAGGGTGAGCCCCCCCAATGCGACGTCACCACCAGCACGCCGGGAGGCAGTGGTACAATTTCTCGTGGGCCGACGACGTTTGGGCTCAATGTAACACGGGCATTCTTGATGTTGTGCAAGTAGAGCACGCCGATGAGATGCATGTCTGGACTGCGCCACGATGGTCAGTGTTGAGATTCTCACTTCATCCCAAGGCTGTGAAAGTGCTTACTTATTTTTCAACCATCCAATTATACGATTCAGCTGCGCGCGGTCTCCTCCAGATTCGGAATCGTTGAATCCCGGAGTGTCAACCAGCGTGACGGTATCGGAGTTGTTTCCAAGACTGTATACGGTGTATGCCGCAACGGACTGCGTGCAGGATTTCAAGCTAGAGCTAACTTCGGGTGATACTGACATATGGGGGTCCGCCGTCTTGATGAACTGCACAGATTGCGTTTCCTTAAATTCCTTGTGCTTCATCCTCGAAATAAGGCAGAATTTACCTGGCTTTTCCCCGAGCCGGTCTCTCCAAGAACCCTATTTGATATAGAAATATGTTAAAGCAAGAGCAAAGGATATATGTATCTGAAAGCGCACAGTATCGCGGGTTTTGTTGCGCGTGCACTACCTATTTCAGTGTCTTTCGCTTGCTTCAAACTGGCGGCGCTGTGGCATCAGCTGGATTCGAGAATTTAAAACAACGACTTACTGAACATTCCTGGTCCTGGGTGGCATGATTTTATTTCTCCGGGATACCTCGGACGGTACTAGACGGTAGGAGCAGGCTTGGAGATGGGATTCCGAAGAAACCACAGGAATGAGGCGCAGAGGGGTATATTCACGAACCGTGCATGGTCCGCGTGTGTGATGGACAACCAGGGGTGAGCGCTGTATCGGGTTACTATCATTGGGATAAGGCTGCAGGATGGGCAGCTCATCGATGGCGTCAGTTTCCATGGGTAAATCAACAACTACATGATGCCAGTGCCAGTGAAACGAGGTTCCTTTTTTTCCGAGGTGCGTTGAATATTTACGATTCAAATAAATGAGCGTTAATTTTGTGGAGTTGCAAAAGATACTTAATGAGTATCATGGACTAGACGCCATGTTGCCGATAAGTTCTGTCACGAAAACGAACGGGACAACAGCCTAGCGTAAGTACTTTGCAAAGTGACGCGGATATCAGCTTTACCAGGTACAATTAATATCACTCGTCGGGGCGGCAAGTATGCAACCTGTATGCCTCACCCCGTGTCTAACACATGCTACACTGCCCACATCAAGGCCTCGAGGTGTACATCTACATGTCATCCAATTTATGTAAATTCGTTTATCGCACTTCAAGCTTCAAGCTTCGGACTTCAAATTTCAAAGTCTGACATCCAGTTCATGGATGGAGGAGGGATTGACCAAGAATTTATTATTTTGTGTACAGGGAGCACATGACTGAGAAGCAGACATAAATATATTTATCATTCCTTAGGGACATTATTCCTGCGACGGAGAGATGTTACAGCAGGAGGCACACCGTAGACTCCACGCGCGCGCCGCGAGTTGACACGGAGTGGTCGCGGTCCGCGGAGACTAATTCGGGTGATTGGCGGCGATTCTCCTGCTGCGAACGTAACAGTCACGTGCCAAAACGGTCTACCAAAGATTCGGGTCAGTCTTTTTTTCCATCCCATCCAGTGTCCACCACATCGACAGATCATCGATAAAACTTACATGTAACCTCGTTAACGTTCCGTCCTGCTCATGTTTAAACATCATGAATGTAGAGTCTTTCGATTGTAGCCCCTCGTTGCCATTCGTCTCATCCGACGCAAAGACATGACGGTATTCTGTGATACTTCTGGTGAACACAAGGTCAGCGAGGTTGTTGCGTTCAATGATCACTGTTGCTTACTTCTGGTAAAAGTTTCCAGAATTGCTCGCAGAAGCCTCAGCGGACTGTGTAGATGCAATATCGCCTATAGATTGGGCCGACGGCTCCAAACGCACTGGAATACATTGGGTCAGAAAACGGGCAACACTGCAGCAAGCTGGTTTGTCCTACGTCTTTTTGATGCTTCCGGTGCGTCCAGTGCGTCCTCAGCCTTTCGTTTTCCATTGCCCATCTGTTCTGTTGGGGCCGCCGAGACGCTGGCGACCCCATCATGTCTTCTGCGGGGCCGTCATTCATTCTGTCAGGAGGGAATTGCCCAACAACTTACCTTTGGCCTTCTTGTGCTTGCTCTATGTCCAGCATAGCAGCAGCTACGCCGGAACCCGTTGAGGGACCAGCTCCGGTGGTGTGGTCAGAGTTTAGTGTTATTGGTTCGATTCCCTCTTCACAGAAGAAATCGACGACCCAACCAGATTGCTCATTGCAAATCTGTTGGGGATTGGCTGGATTGGCATTCATGAGATCGCTGTCGTTGATCAATGGATTGGGTGAATTAGCTCACTGTGGTCCTGCATATTTTCATGTTCCGCAGGAATTATTGCAACTGCCTCGATGCCCTGGCTGGCGCACCAATTGGAGTTGGGAGCTAACTTCGGTGAATCACGATTTCCTGTTGTGGAAATAGCGACAGAAATACCTTGCATTTCATGCGTCTCGTCGACGGTGTGGTTGCCTTCTCCAATGCAGAAATTCTCTGATGCTCTGCCCAAGTAACCTTTGTATGCCGGACTTGGCGGGCTAATACTGTGGGGAACGCTTGTGTTCCATAGGGCATCAACAGGAGCCTCGTATATGCTAGTTGGGTATTCGGGGCATGTTGAGATTGGGTCGGGCGCGGATTCGACGGCTCCGAGTCTTGACACAGAGACTGGGGAGGTGTTTGATGATTCTGAAGTGTTCTGGGAGCTCCAGTCGCATGGATAGGTTCTTGATGTAGGCAAATTGATGCTATTGAGTAACACGAGAAAATCTGTATAGAACTTCTGGTAGGGACTAAGTCCGTGGACTGATAGAAAGCTGGGAGCAGTGCTCGACTTGGACGCGACAGATGAATTAGGTGAGCCAAAGTCATCCGAGGCCAGGGCTGCTGTGCTCCCGTACACTGAGCAATCAACACTGCCGATGTTATTATCCAGAGTGGCCGGCAAAGAGTAAGCCAATGTTTGAGTCAATTCTGTGATGTAAAGGTGATTATTTCACCTCCATCTGCGATACACATTTGGACTAACCCTCATATACCCCTTCAATATCGCTTTCATGCTCATGAAAAATATTCTGTGCTGTCGGGACCGGGGAAAAATCGAAAATGCCCATGCCCATTGGTAGCGCACGCATATTGTCTTCGCAGAAGACAGAGTCACTGTCTGTTAGTATTTGACCAGGAAAAACATCTGTCGGACGAGGACATATATTAAGGTCTGGCGTTGTTGAGTCTTGAATGAGAATTCAGGGAGACAGACCTTGGCTCAGGCCGTATGGCGCTGGCAACGAAAACCGTTGTAGTTGATCTTGTTCGTTCAACATAATTTCTGTGCAGACAGCCTTACGATGGATGCAGAGATGGTGGGGTGGGTGTGAAAGCAGTTCTAGTGTAGCGAACTACCCACCAACTTATAAGAACGGCACGGAGACCGCGCGGTCTTGTTTCAGTGAACACGAGGTTGAGACCCACCATGTATACTACTCCCGTTCTTAAGGGATGACTCGTCGATTGCTCGTCGAGTATCTGGTTAGGGTTACTATTCCCGTGTAATCCTGCCGCATTCCCATGTCCGTCCGTAGTGTCAGATTCTCAACTAGCTAAGCAATGGATACGGTGATTGTATACCCACTCGTACGCTCTCCTGCTCAACTGGATTGACATGTACTCCACGGTTATATTCGCGTCCGAAATTGAGGGGGACGAGAGTCAAAACGACACTCACTAACAAGTTGCTCTAGACATTCTTACTACTCCGCCTGGGGCATTTCGAAATCCGGGTACTATACGTGTGCCATCTGTCAACGTCAATGATCAAAATTCTGAAGGACCCTACGGGATCCCAGTATTTGTACGGACATATGTGGAATGCAGTGGATTTCTATTATACATGTGCCGGTTGAATATATCCTAGTCTCCGTATCCGGAAATCGACTCTGACATGGCCGATGTATCCTAGCCTCCAGGCTGTCCAAGAGATGAGACGCTTTACGTGCCTTTGTGCCACTCATGCTTAAATCTCCTGCGGCCAGCGCGTCCAAACCAAACCGACGATTCACACGGACACTTGAATAGGTCATTTTACTGTTTTAACTTACATATGTCCAAACTCACGGCATTGGCATCTGCTTTAAAATAACCACCCTGCCGTAGTCGATGATCACGCTCGCACTTAATTTTATGAGCTTATCGTTATCTGTTTGGGGGATACACGCCGACTGTGATTCACGATCCACTTATCTGTTCTGTTGACAGACGTCTACATGGGCATTGGTCACCCGAATTTATCATATCTACTTTACTGTGATTATCGTCGTGCAGAGGGGCGATGTGCATCAACAATTCCAACGAGATCGCCGAAGAACTCCTTATAATACATTTATTTGATACAAGGTTTGCCTTACTCTCGTGTTCGCTGAACAAGGTCAGTATAGGCTCCGCAATCGCGTATAAAAAGCCAACAGAAATATTGTATATCGTCGCAGTAGTTTCTCACCTCAAGCAATCCTTTCATCTACTGTGTTCAAAGTCTGATAGCATGACATATATCAGTCCGCCCGTTACGGAGACGGGCTAAAGATCCGGCGACCTGCTCACTATCCTCGCCTTCAGAGCGACCTCTAGGACCTCTAGGTGAACAGTGTGCCCTTTCAGGACGTCTACCCCACAGCGATTGTAGCAGTCCCGGAGCAGGGCCCACAGTCCAATCTGTACGAGTATGTATTTTACCTACACAACGGAGGCGAGTATTCCTCGACCTCCGATGTGGCCACCGCAAGGTACAACACCGCACGCAACAGCAGAGGCCAAAGGTAATGCCTGGTTGATGCCTGGTCCTGATAGAGTAAATCACTGACTTGCCACCGAATGATAGTGAACAGCCAGATACATTTAGGGTAGGAGAGGAGATAGAGATGGGGAATTGAACATATTAGAGGGCAGACGCACCTCCCGCACCGCTGAGGCCTCCAGAGGACATATTGCAGGTCGCAGCAGCATCGCCTATTCTGGCCACCTACAGTTGAGCACCCCGCCGAAATCTCAGCATGGTATCAAATTGAATTTCATCGTTCTACAACAGACAAAGTCCAAACCCCAAAAGCCAAAAATTGACTGCACCCCAAGTCCTCCAGCCGAAAGAATAATGATAAACCCAGGCGGCGAATAAGTAAATAGTAGTAAGAGTAGCGATGTCCGTGTGTGGCTACCCAGGACTGCGCGTCGCGCCCCGAGTGGGTAACTGAGAGATAACATGAAGAATGAATAAGGAAAGGAAATAGAGGCAAAGGAGCGCGGGCGCCGCCGCCATGGGCAGCAGGCGTAGTCCGAGGTGTATATGTGTATGTGCGTATGGAATATGCAGGGCGGTGGGTGTTATATGTACGATACTGTATGGTATGAGCAGGCAGATAGCGAAAGCGGGTGACGGTCGACGAGGAGGGGAAGAGTAGTCACAAAACAAGGGATATAAACAGCATATCCAGAGGGAATCCAATCCGCGGAATAGGAAGGAAAAAAATAATATTCTCGCAGCACACACGACACTACTCAACTTCGCGCTCGAACTCGACTGCAAGCCCCCGACGCGATGTCGCCTGTCCTGTCGCGTTGATCCTTGTGTTCTCCAGGATTTTCAGAGCCACGCCGTTGTCGGCTAGAGTCTTCGTGATCGGGAACACGATGAATAGACACAGCAAACCAAGCACGAGTGCGACGAGCGCCGTCACGTTCCCCACACCGCGCACTGACACCGTGCGCCGCGGTGTGTAGTACGGCGTCGAACTGCCTGCCGGCCCCGCGCCGACTACGCTAGGTCCTCCCGCGGCGGACTTGTCCTTCGCGTACAGCGGATTGACCGTGCTTGGGTCATGCATCCACCTTTCTGCTGGTTCTTCGTCCTCATCCTCGTCTTCGTCGTCTGGGTCCCACACATACGCCACGAGTCCGCCCTGCGCGCGGCCCAGCGTGCCCATCTCCGCCGTCCCCGCGCGCATTCCCAGCGCCACACCGTCCAACGCGGAATTCACCCCGCCTCCGGGCGTTCCGGGGCCTAGCACGCCGACGCCGCCGCCACCGACGAGCCCGAGCCCCGCGAGGCCGAAGAGGCTCCCGCGCGGCGTGCCACCGAGCGAGGGGTACTTCGTGTCGCCCTCGAGCAGCACGCTGTCCCCGCCTGCGTCGCTCGACGAGTACGCGGAGTTGCGGTTCCACGCGGGCGTCGGCGGGGCGTACATGTGCCCCGCGGATAGCGTGCCACCGCGCGAGGGGGTCCCTGGGGTGCTTGTCCCGCTGGGGTGTGCCATGTGCTGCGTGGGCGGGTGCAATATGCCGTCCTCGCCTGCGCTGAGGCGGTACAAAATCATCGAGCCGCGGCTGCCCGTGCGTGGGAGTGAGGAGCTGCCCGACGCGGGCGGGGGGTGTGGTGGCGACGAGAACAGTGCCGACCCGCGCTGGCGGCCAAACGGCGACACGAACGCCGGCGGAGGCGATCCATTTGCAGGTAAAAGCGGGGCGCCGGACGCCGACGCAGATAGTGACGTCGATGCGGCTGAAACCGACGATATCGAAGGGGGTATTGGGTCCGACCCGCTCGACGAGGCGTCTGACGAGCGCGTCGACGAATGTAGCGGGGCCTTCTTTTGTTGTATACTGGCAGGTCTATAATTTGCAGGCTTGGGCGGCGTCTGCGGCGGCTGTTGCGGTTGTGGCCCATCGACGAGCGCACTCCCGCCCCCGACGGGCGTGCGTGAGGTCAGCACGGGGAAAGGGGCACCGCCGCTGCTCCCAGTCGGCGCGGACAGTGGCGACGGCGCGAATGCCTTGGTCGACGGCGAGCGCGGTATGTTGCTACGCTGCGACGATGAAAACGCCGCTGATGACATCGTTGATGGCGCAGTCGGTGCCGCCGCAGAAGCGCCCTCAGCAGAAGCTTGCGCTTCGCCGCCGTCGATCCGCGCGGCGTCGCCGCGTGGTGGTCCTTCCTTCGTCGTCTCTGATTCCCTGCCGGTCTCTCCTTCCCCCATGTTGTCTAAACCCAGCCCTAAATTCACCTGCAGCGGCAGAGTCAGCGTCGGCGGTCTGTCGTTGTCCGACGGGCGGCCTGCGTGCGGTGGCTGCGACGGTGGTTGTGCGGGGGCCTGTGCTCCTGGTGGTGGTGGTATCGAAGAAAGCGAGCCGACCGGGTCTGGCCGCCGGTGCACGAGATGGGGCTGCCCTGTGAGAATCTGTCAGCAGCTGGAACGGGCGGCAGCCGCGTGCGTCTGGCGCTCGAGTCGGAGGAGCAAAAGAGAGACAAGAGCGACAGCAGGCAGACAAGGGGCTGGATGCCCGTGCTTATGCATGCCGGCTGATACACATCGCGCCGCGTGGCGAGACACAATAAAATAGCCCATCAGCGCCCCCGCGCACGCCGCATGCCTCTCCCCGTATCCGCGGGGCGCTCTGCCCGCCGTGGGCAATACACACCGCGGGCGGCGCAGGAAATGGGTGCAGCTCGCAGAAATACGCCGGCTCGATGTATAAAAGACGCTCACCCTCCTCGCGCCGGCCCACGTTCGATTCATCCATTCCCGCAAGCAGTGGCTGATCGTGCTCGACGTCCTCGTACGCGCCCGCGAGCGCTGTCTCTCGCGGCATCTCCTCCTTCAGATTCGACGTGGCGTCCAGGCTTTTAAGAGTAACGACGGGCGTTGCGGTGTTGGAAAGCCGCAAAATCTGTTGCTGATGCTGTGGGCGGTCAGCGGGCGGGACAACGGGCGATGACCGATCGCCTCACTCGCTTGTCGGGGCTGCACCGCGCGTTTGTAGTTAGAGAAACCCGCGGACGTCGATGTCGTTAACGGAGCAACGGACAAGCCTGCAAGCCTCCTAGCCTCTCACAAGCAAGCTGCTGTTGCTCGCTTCGCGTGTGCGTGGGGTGCGGCGGGCGCTAAGTTTAGCTCGGCTGGGAGCGGGGCGAGGTATCACCGCAGCGACAGTGTGTGAGGAGCAGGCGAGACGAGACACGAAACAGACAGACAAGGAGGAGACGAAGGAGGAGAACAGCGGCGGGTAAGCAACGGCAAGTGGACAGCGGAGTATGTAATCGCCAAGCCCGATCCTACTGTCTCACCGGACAGTCTGCGCCGTTTGACATTTTTTCAACCTTTCCTTGCCATTTCCCAACTGTTCTTCTTCATCGCCATTCAAAATTCAATTCACTCAGCCACAGCGCATCCGGCAAAAATTTCTCATTAGCCTGGCTCACGCACGCATGCGTACACCCTCAGGAATTCAGTCTCGGCAAGATAGGCATCTCAAAATAAATCGCTACAAGCAAATTTCAACAATTCCAAAAATAGACGTCATGGCTATGTCGGCGGCGGCGGGCGCAGCGGGCTCACGTGCGATACGCTTACCAGCGCTTACCCCGCCGGCTGCGGCAGAATGCGGCCGCTCCCTGGACCCGGTCGTGGATTCAGAGGGGAGTACTGCCCAGGGCGCTGCTGTCAAATTTTTGTCGCCGCCAAGCGGGCCCGGGCGATGCCATTGGCAGCTGCGGAAATAGCGAAAGAAGGAGAGGGTACTCACTTACTAGAAGTCTACTAGTAAGTGATGTAATTAAAGCATAATGCGAATGCCAAAACGATCATAAGTAGTTTATTTTATGCATCTCTCTGGGGCGCACGCCCTCGCGTCTTCGTGTCGGTCATTGCGTGCGTTTGGCCAGATTTCCGGTCCCGGAACGGAGCTTCATTCTGGACGTCACCGTTTTCCCCGGGATGACGAGGACATCCGCACTCCAAATCCGCCCACTGAATGGCCTCCTCTTGTAAAATAAGCAGGTAGGTCGGTTGCTGAGAATCGGTGTTAAGTACTCGCCTCACGCTGGACGCTCACTGATCAAAACATAAATGAGCTTGCGCGTCCGTGGTCTACGTACAACGCTCATCTAGTATCTAGGCTAGATTCGTACAACACTGGATGACAGCTCTCAGTCGGAAAGGTGGAGCGCTCATTTATGTGTGCGGTTATCACCGAGTGGCTATCTCATGCTGTAGAGGTGCGTCCATAGAATAAAGGAAAATACCGCACTACTTGCGTCCGTTGAAAATGCGTGGTATATCCCGCGACCGGAGAGTATGCGCGGACAAGAATCAAACTATAACTACACCGTTCAATATTTCGAGAGGCATTAATATTTCTCCCCCGTCGGAGCCTCCAGTCTTGCTCCAGTCATACTAGCGAGTCACAATCGAAACTGCCTCAGACTTGAGATTATATGGTTCCGCACTATCTGTACCCGGTGCACCGCTTCTGTGATTCATATTAGATGACAATCAGACCTTCGCGGAGTGGCCTTAGGAAATCCAATCCATCTATAAGCTCGTAATCCACACTTGTAAGTTGTAATAATAGTATTAGCTTGAATCCAGCGCCCAAAATTCGCAATCAGATAAGAGCTGGACATGCGTCCTCCAGATATGGTTCCGTTTATTAAGGCCCCATTCGGGATCCCGGTTACGATTCGGTTAAATTAGGTTGGGTTAGGTTAAAAATTTGTTAACCAAGCGTGATGGATTTTGGTCGGTTAGTCACGATAAGTCACAGGGGCAGCGGGAGCACGCGATGCATCAATTGATGATCAAAGCGCAATATGTCGGGATTAGGTGTACGTCCGACGGCGCGGACAGTGCCGGCGCTTGGTTAAGCAACGTCCAACCTTCGTCGGCGTCGTTTCCCGCCAATGTCTTCCACCCGCATATATTTTGATGTATGGTTGTTTTTGTCAATCAAACTACATAAAGGTAATCGTGGTCTTCATGAGCAACCTAATGTGCAAACGCGCTCAACGTAGACTTATTTTTCAATAATATAGTCGAGCTCGTTGTTTTCAACGGCGAGCTCGCCTTCTCAAAAGTGCCTGGTGAGCGGGCATCAGAGCGATCAGAACATAAATGACAAATTGATGGGCGCCAAGTATGTGACTACCAGACCAACCCTGAGTAAGCTGTAACCGAGTGCATCCGAACGCATTTTCGGTTGGGTTTACGACCAAAACCGACAATTTCGACTCGGTTTTGATTTTGGCAGGGAAACCGAGGCCAAACCGGATCGTAACTGGGATCCCGAATGGGGCCTAAGAAACATCGGCACCAAAATGGGGTTTGGGGCACAGCCTGTTTGTAGCATGTGCGGTGCGCCGCGGGAGGATCTGATCCTTCGTGTTTTGCCTGGTATTGATTTATTTCTTGCGGTGGATTCAGATCATTTATGCTCTGGTTATATACCCGTGTGGAGCTCAACCATATAGTTTCAGCTTCTTGCTATAACTAACCTTGAATTGATCGAAACCAAACTGCCGCAGGAGATTTCCTTGAGCTCTCCAGACTCCAGCATCATCGCAGCTGTGTCCCTGCCAAGAAGACCCATGCTGACGTTGCAGTCCTTAAGGGGTCTATAAATAGAACGCTAGACAGTAAAAAAATTCTTGCACCGACGAGCCTGCGGGAGCAACAAGTACGGCCCTCTTACACGCAAAATTTTTCATTAATTAATCCATTTTCTTCAAACCCTGGCTGTCAGCAAGTTGCATTACAAGACCGCCGCCATGCTTTTCGGCGTTCATCCTGAGGTTCTTAGAAAGACTCTAAATCCAGTTTTATTCAAAGTAATGAAACTTTCACTCTGCGAGCTCAAATATGTATATGGATGACCTCAAGGCGTGCAAGGAAAAATTCTAATTGAACCCTAATGAGAAAGGCCTCTACATCTTGGAAAGCGTCCTCTGGCTGTACGATGACGGTTTCAACATCATCCTGAGTGTAAATTAGTCTTATAAATGGAGACCCCCGTGTCATGGTAGGTGGGCTGAAGGATATATATCCTGAAAGCAGTCATTGTAAATTCAAAAGTTACAGTTGCCAGTGATGGCGCGTTAATATATAGCTTTCCACAGACAACCAATCAAATGATGAAGCCAAGACAAACGCATCGCATTTTGTCCTCGAGTATATTTACTCGTTCACGCGTTCACGTCGCCCGTGCGACGTAAAGCAACTCCTATCAGCAATTCGGTGTACAATGCAGCTTCTCCAGTGGTCTGGTCTGTGAACGAACTCCAAACTTACAAAGCTCAAGTACAAGAACAATTCTCTGAATTCATCAAAAAGCTATTCTGGTCAAGTTTTTGTACAGCGAATCGGACTCCGCGCTTTAGTCTTACAATTGAACCTCTGTGATTATCCTGCTGTTCTCGGGCTACCAGGAGTCGAAGTCTCCGGCACGAAATTAAGACCGGTGTCGCGATGCCGGGACATGCAAACTACGGAACCAGATTCCGTCGTGAACTCCACATGCATTAAAGATATTACATGTAGCAACATGGATACCTAGGCCCTAAGGCGAAGTCTCTCGGAGCTGGTAGAATTGAATCATCGCGCAAATTTTTAGGAAAGATCAGTCGCTACGTGCATGCAGTAATAATTAAATTACAGAGCTTAAACAAGTCTGCTATATATTTTCGAGAGCCCGGCCTATGGTAACAAGCAGCGATACTTCTAGGGTATTTTTAGATTACATGATTTTATTTATAGCTTTTACATATGAATTTAATCATGATGATGCTGGGCACCAGGCCCTTGCCTGCGAGTTACGCATAATGTTGAACATTATGTTCCCATTCTGTAGCAGTCACAGAGAGAGCACAGAACAGCCTTGATTCATGAGAATTTAGAGCTCTCTGCCAAACTTTCTAGAACAATTTCGTCGGTGAGCGTAGCATTTGCGTGTTGGGGACCCGCTAGTTCTCCGTCGTTCTTGATGCCGAGAATCAGTCACTCGAGGTCAGTTGTGTGGTATTTAAGCAAGCCATCCCCTGCTTGGCGTATGCTTGGCGTGGGAGGAAGGCATCGACGGGTCTTTAAGACTCGAAGAGTGTGGTATCCTACGGACACATGCATACAGAGGTACCGTATAATTGGGTATTACTCAAGGATTAGTGATTACTATCTCGAGGTAGACAAGCAAGAAACTACCACATACTGAGAAAGTTCCCACACTTGATACCAGCTGGTAAGGCGTATTTATTCAAACCAGTTCTCACATCCGTGGGGCATGCTATCTCGGATATCGGTTCTCTTGGAGTCGCGAGATCGCCATTCGCTCGGTGAGGATGTTACCAAATTATCGGATTCTCACAGTCACTGAAGCTCGGTCTAAAAATGTTCGCAGTATTGATCGAGAATTACCGCTTGTTGACTCCGTCTGTGTAACCTGCAAACCGAAACCTAGTAGAGATGACACCTTCCTCTCACAAAAAAGTATAAGAGGACTCTAGTTTTGTTGTGTCGGAGGCAAGGAAAGATTTGTCTCCTTTTCTCCTACTCTCCTACTCAAAGAACGAGTTTACCACAACGAAGAATGGCTTTTGGCAGTGTCCTCTCAATCCTCGGGCTCGTTCTCCCGCTTCTGTCCGTTAATGGTGCGTTAACGTTCAGCGTTCGATATTCAACATGAGCTACAGCTATAGATATCGATTTAATATCTCAGGGCTAAGAACCAAGCGCTCTTTGTGCCCCGATGGTGTTAACACTGCCATAAACCAGGCGTGTTGCGCTTTGTTTCCTATTGTCGATGACCTGAAGGAAAATTTGTTCGACAACGAATGCGGTGACGCCGTATGTTGCTCTTATATCTATATCTATTTAATAGGAAACATAGAATGTCGTCTGACATTTTCTACAGGCTCATGGGGCGCTTCGTCTCGTATTCCACGACGCCATCGGTATTTCACCCTCATTAGGGTACGTCAATCCGCCAACCCAGATGCCATTTACGAGCACTAATTTATTTGTAAACAGTGGTGGTGGTGCCGATGGATCTATTGCAACTTTTAATGAGACGGAACTAACCTTCCACGCCAATACCGGGATTGACGACGTTCTCGATGCTGTCGGCCCGTTTCTCCAAAAGCATTCCAACGTTCTGACTCCTGGAGACTTGTAAGTCCACTGAGATACTGTAAGTATACCCTTAATGAATATGTCTTAGCATCCAACTCGCAGGCGCTATCAGCCTTGTACAGTGCCCAGGTGCTCCACGCATCCCATTCTTCATGGGACGCACGCACCCCGTGGCCGCATCACCTCCCGGTCTTGTCCCCGAGCCATTTGACAGCGTTCAGACCATTTTAAAGCGTTTCGGCGAGGTAGGATTTACCTCTGATGAAGTTGTCGCCGTGGTCGGTGGATCGCACAGCATTGCCGGAGCCGACGACATTGTGCCTAATGAGCAAGGGTGAGCTTACAGACCGTAGTCGATTTCACCTCAGGGTTCAAATTTCGTACAGTGTTCCTTTCGACCAAACACCTTCGTTGTTCGACAGTAGGCCAATTTATCGTGTGCTAACTATTTTTTTTGTGAGTCTAACTACGTCTTTAGCTCAAATCTTTGTCGATGTCCAACTTCGTGGAACCATGTTCACTGGGTATGAATTAATGTCGAGAAAAAAGAAATTATCTCATTTAGAGGTGATAATAGGCAAGGAGGTCAGCAAGGAGAGGTCCAGTCGGCTGTTGCTGGCTTAGTTCGTCTGCAATCCGACCATCTTGTAAGTCATTACAAGTTTCCTACACCAATCCTTACTCAGAATTTGTATACATAGCTGGCTCGCGATTCTGCAACCAACTGTGCCTGGCAGTCATTCGTCAGTCAGTCAACGTTTGTTATGCAGCATTTCCTTCTGAATAATCTAACGTAAATTAAACATAGACAACCAACCGAAATTGGCGGCAGCATTCGGATCCGGTGTTCTTAAACTTTCTCTCCTCGGTCAGAACCAAGCCAAGGTAAAATATATAGCGCGTGAAAAATATCTTTGAACAGATGTTAATATCACCTCTTACAGATGACAGACTGCAGCGAAGTCATCCCTAAAGCTATTCCGTTCACTGGTGGCCCAGCAACCCTCCCTCCTGGCCAGACCATGAACGATATTGAGCAGGCGGTGAGTCTAATTTTCGAAAGTCGTGTTGGGCGCCATCTTGAATGTGATTAGTGTGCTACTGCTGCGTTCCCTTCTCTCGCCACTCAGCCAGGTGTGTACTAATTGCCTTCAAATTACGCTGATTTTACTGATATGATATTCCAGGTCCAGCGACTGCTGTTCCCCAAATGTATGTCTATCGTAATCATCGTCAGGCTGTTCTCACTAACGTTGTATCTGAAGTCCCCAGGCTGTCTAAGAGGACCACTTACAGAATTTTCTCATTTTCCTCATTTATCTCCGGTTTATCTTGTTGAATACCAGTGAAATCTGTTTGCTATGGGTAGTATCAGTAGTATATTTCGAAAGCCGTGTCTCTATGAATAAATTCCGTTATCACCAATATCAGACTATTAAGCGCGGCCGTCATTGAAGTCCTCGATGCTCTGATAGTCGTTAAAATTTATCTCGTGCTAACTATAGTAAACGATGAGGTTCAGCTCAACCTAGGCTCGTCCCCAACCGATTCTCCGAACACATATTACATAATGTGCACACGTGCTGCAAGCAGTTCGGAGAACCGGCTGGGCGGTCTCGTCGCTGTTTACACGAGTCAACAAAATCCTCGTTCRCCAGGCATGCTCACTTCGTCGAAAAAACGCTAAAAACACGAAAAATACACCGAAAATTGGGTATACATTATCTACTCGGATTTGCTTGCCGACCAAAAAAGAGTATACATGTTAAATAGTCAAAATTTTCACATGGACTTCGTCGTCGTCGTGAGATCAGGTCTGTGCACCGCCGAAGCCAAAAATAACTTGTAATTCTCGCGCCTGTCTGAATTGTCTCCCATCGCTTTCTCTCAACTTTCTCTCTTTCCCTCCGCCACCTGCTTGCTCCGCCCCCCTCAAACCTCTCTCGTTCCCTCCAAACTCCCCTCACCGGCTTTCTTTGCTCTTGGCTGCAACATCTCATGGGCTTCTGCGACTCTGACCGATGTATACCGACGAGAACTAAGGCTGAAATCGAAGGAATCATAGGCTGATACAGGAAAGGGGGTATCTTCAATAGGTCCAGGACGGCGACGTTTGGGTTGCAAGGCTGCGACAGGTGCTCCTCCACTGGTGTCCAGACCGGCTGTTGCAACTGTCCGTTTTGACGAGGTAAGCCTGGCTGCTGTGGCCAATTTGGGAATGTCTAGCGCTGACAGCATCYCAAATAGCCTCTGACTCAGTACATCCCACCAYGCCCAGTTATCCTTCAGCAGTAAGCTCAATTTCTCCATCTTGTCTATAGGCCCAACTGACGACAGCAGTTCGCAGTTTGCACTGTCCAGGATTGTTTGTGGGCCCCACATTGCTAGTGGATAGAGTTCGCGCTTGATGGACCGCCGCCACGCATACAGCGCTTCACGAACGAAGCTTAYGGGATGCCCTCGCTTTGTTCGCCGAGCACGGCGTTCTTCAATCGGTTTGGCAGGGCGGACTTTATCAAATAGGCGGGGATTGCATATGTCGCAACAAGCTTCYGACGCGACCTCTGTTCTCTGGTAAGTACTGTTCAATACTGGCATCATACATGAGCACTCACCCCAGGCTGTATTTCCAAATACTGTTGCCAGTAGACGACGACGGCAGTTAGTTGTCTGAATGTAAAGGTAAAGTCCTTCTTTTACTGCATCCCGCGGTACTTCTGAAAACTCGTCGATTGCTGATAACGTGTTGTCATGAGTTCCAGAATGTTGACCTCGCTTTGACCCATGCAACACTCCATATTCAGTCCCCTTTTTGGAGGCAGCGGGTCGGCGAACACGACGTTGATGGCTATTATGGCTGTTCCGAGTGTTTGGGTTTGGAGGAGACGAGGTAGGTGCTTTGCTTTCATCTGTTGTCTCTTCGATGGGGCTCACTTCATATGCAGCCTTCTCGACGATCATAACCGCCAACCCATGCCGTCCCGAACCACGAGCAGCTCGGCCTGACCGCTGAACCCAAGAAGATAAGTTTTGTGGCAGCTTCCACTGCACAACAAGGTCGATGTCGGCAAGGTTACATCCCTGTCATTCAACAGCAGTTGAGGTAAGTARAAACCAATCTGCTTATAGATGTATCGCTTACCATTCCTGCAGCATCGGTACAGACCAAGATACGTATTGTTCCATCCTTAAAAAGCTTCATGACACCTTTTCGGTACTTCTTCGACATCGCTGCGTTGTATGGGCGTACAAGACCTAATGATCGCAAGGCTTCAGGTACGCGTTCATTTAAATAGTCCGTGATTGAAACACCCTCTTTGACATCGTCTGTGTAGAGAAATGCTTTGGGTATATTGGATGGCAAGGCAATTGGAGTAGGAAGAAGGAAGTCAAGATCCCGGTGAGAATTCATTGGATGTTCCATAGCGCGTACTACTTGGGCAACATTTGGCCTATTGTTGCCAGTGTTTATCCATAGGTAGTTGCTTTTCAATTGTAGTTTCGCAATGATATCTTCTTTGACTCRTGGAGTTATTGTTGCGCTGACTGCAATAATTGGTGTCCCCTTGGGTAGAAAAGCACGTACTATTCCAATTGATGCGTACTTCTTGCGAAAAGAATCCCCCCAGTGGGAAATGCAATGTGCTTCGTCGATGAAAACTGATAGACACCGTGTACCAAATTCTGGCTTTCGCAACACATTGTCGATAAAGCGGCGCGAGAGGAGCATTTCTGGTGAGAGAATCACAATTTGGTAGTCCCCCAATACTATTTTCTATCAAACACAGTTGTTAGCATGAAAAAGAAGAAAGCATTGGTATTGTRGTATCGTACCTCCAAAATCTCACTACTACAACCTCCGTTACTGCTGTTTATTGCAATAGCAGCGAGGTTGAATTCATCTTTGAAAGTTTGAACCTGTTCATCTTGCAGAGCGAGGAGAGGCGACACCATGATCGTTGTTTTGCCTTTACTCGAGGGGAGCAAATGCGGTGCTGCAGCGATGCCCGTCTTGCCCGACCCTGTTGCAGCATGTAGCAAAACGTCAACTCCCTCCAGCTGAGCTCGTATCCCTTCCAATTGAAAGTCCTTCGCGCCATCAGTCCAGTTTTTGTACGATGCCTTTATGAGATCGGGTAGAGACTCCAGTTCACACCGGAACTGTACAAGCTGCTCGGCTGTCTTTTCTCGACGGGTTTTGGTTTTCTTCTTGATTGGGTGAGGCTTCAGATGGTGTCTTGTGCCCACAGGTGATACACGGCCACTGGGAGTGTTTGATGGTGGAGAGGCCATTGCGACAACATAGAATCAGTTGAAGGACAAGAGTAGTATTCATTCAGATTGGGATGGACAAATTGGAACGACGGAAGTAAAATGAGTAATCATTGGGACTTGCCAATTTCAATCGAGCCTACTCATTTCTCTCCTCTCCAAAGTGCAAGCCTATAATGCCACACTWTGCAGACGACAGCTCGCTTCCTCCTTCTGATCCACCTATATATTCCGATGATAGTGACGGTGACTATGAGCCTTCGGAAATCAGCATTGAYAACTTTGAATCAGCAGCAAATAWCAATAATGAAAGCTCAGACRAYGTACCTCTGTTTGTATGTCTCAATGCTCAATGTGCATTGTTGTATRCTGCTCATGGAGAGTCTGGTGTAGAGCTTGAAGACCCCAGCAAATAAAATCACACATGAACATGTCATAGACACAAACCCATTTCTAGATTCTGACGACACACCCCTTCAGTACCATTACAAAAACCGATACCAAAACCGACCAAGCTGCCGGCCACGAAGCTCCTCACTACCAACGGAAAACATCAGACATGACAACATATTATTCACTCCACGTACCGAGAAGAAAGCTCTCCGCGCAGCCGCAGATCAGAAGCGTATTGCAACATTTCAGCGCAATCGYGAACAGATAACTATTCAAAAGGAAAATGCCACGCAGGACGCTAAGGCAAAGAAGACACATACCTTCGAGAGGGCCCTTGGGTTACTTTCCAACTCGGGCTGCACRCTTGCAGAGTTCCTTGAATATATCTTCAATCCGCAGAAYCCATTATCGCACGACTGGTGTTGGCAGGGGTTTTTCAAGAACAAGCYGCTGGTTCGGCAGATTCTTGGCTACTGGACGGCATCGACATCTAGCATCTCTGCCCGAAGGTTGATGAAGGAGTGGGCAGTTGAACAAGCAGGAAAGGCGGTGGCAGACGAGGCCAATGCGATTGGGAAAGAGGGGGTCTTGTCGAAGGCAAACAAAGTTATCGATGAGCACTTCTTTTTGGATTACAGCTTGCTATCTCTCACGGAACGCCTGAAAACCCTGGCACCAATGTTCTTTAGTATCCTTGGTGCTTTTTCAGTAACAAACAGGCAGAAGAATCAACTCACAGACAAGTGGTTAGAGACGAAGATGATGGTATGACTTTGATGTGGTTTTGGACAACCCATATTTGGTGCTAATCAAGGCTCGCTGATGCAGAAGGAAGGGTCTGCCGTTCTGACACTTCTAAGGTCCAGAAGTCAGAATAATAATTATTCACAAGCCGTTCATGGAACATATCTCATTGCAACAGGTGCACAGCGCCAGCATATTTCAGTTCTTTCCAGCCTGGGATCATCCATTGGATACAGCGGCATCATCGACCAACGTAAACCTATTACGGCCAAATTGCGCCCTACTGCTGCTGCATGTACCTTTTTAGCAATCTACAAAAATTCTATTGACGTCTCATTTATAGGGGAAAAAGCCTCAACGTACAAGGACACCTGGTATCCTCTCATCGTTGTCACTAGCATGCCGTACAACCTCACGGGCAGTGGCTGCAACTGGGTTATATGTCATTGTATATGATAACGTTAACATGATGATACGAGTTGCTGAGCAGATGTTGGGACGGAAAGGTTTGTCTGATAGGCTTTGCGAAAAATTATCCAAGCTAAGTCTTGAATTGGTCTTGATAGACGYGCAGGAAAACGGAACCTGTGCAACAATTATGCCATTGCATAACGCCAAGTTAGAAGACCTTGAAACAAAAACTCACGAAGAAAACATTATGAAAGCTA